>JADBJO010006083.1:102679-143020 GCA_016801955.1 Conus betulinus
TTCCCCCCCCCCCCCCCCCCCCCCCCCCCCTCCCCCGTCGCCGCCCCCCCCCAGTTTGCTTACAGAACAGAAATTACAGCTCGACTTCTCTTTTCCAAACTGGATAAATGATTGAGCGGTAACTAGCACCGGATTTGTTTGTTGTTATTGTTGTTCTCAACTTTAGAGTGACTATAAACGTCTTTGTTTCTTTTCTGGTATGTGGTTGATGCGGTTGTTTAAATCTGTTTAAAGAAATGTTGTTTTCCTGTTATTAACTTATTTTATCGATCTGTTTTTCAGGATAATCTAGGATAATCTTGGATGCACCATTTGAGTATAAGACGTGAGGAGAAGGAACGGGTAGACAGACGGCTTAGGGTGCTAGGATGGGGGAGGGGCATGGTTTTCGGTGGTGTAGTCGATGTAAACGTTAGTAAGAAGAAAGATGGGCGCCTACTCGGGCAAGCAACTGCATACATTCTCACTATGCTGAGTCTACATCATATTTCCTGTATTGACAGAGTCATCCTCCTCAGGACAACAGTACTGAAAACGAATTATCAACTGATTACTCGACATATCATTTCATGGTTAAATTCCTTTGCTTTGGAGTTCCTCTATGCCAGAACCTGAAAAAGCCTTGTGAAACTGATCTCGGCTTGAACAGAACGAGAAAACAGATCTTCAGATCCAGTGATGTCAACATGTAGACAAACGTGTTTTCTCAACACTGACGTCATGTGTCCACATGACAAACGCATTTACCTCAAATTCCTTATTTCGATCGCACGATATAAAGTCGAGAAACGCTCACTTAAACTTTCTCAGCTTTCTGTAGCAATCGAACTTACACATTTGAGGTGGATGCATTCGTCACGGGATCTGTCAAGTGTACATCAACAAAAGCGTTATTTCAATCCTAGCCCTTGAGGAACATAATCAATAAGGATTATCGACAGAGTTAGCATCGCAGTGAGGTACCAGCCCAACGACTTTGAACGCCCAGCGAACCATACAAACTTGCAAAGTAGTGAGAATAGGACTTATTCTGAATGTGAAGAGAAAAATCAGTCTTCGTCTGAATCTGTCTCCTCCGCACACATACTATCAAACAGATGATGAGACGAGTAAAGACAAAAAAAAACAAACAAACAAAAACAAACAAACAAAAACAAAATACTTTGTTTGTTATTACAAAAACAACTTTTCTTGCTCATTTCAAAAGCGTAGGAATTTCATATGTATTCGCGCCCATGTGTTGTTTCACCGTTTTCTTTTTTTTTCAAGACAGGCGTGTGGATTGCCATGAGAGAGAGAGAGAGAGAGAGAGCGAGAGAGAGAGAGAGAGAGAGAGAGAGAGAGAGAGAGAGAACTACCAACAACAAGAACAACACGAACAACAACAACAACAAACAATCCTAACAACAAAACAAAAACAGCGACAAAATATCATCACCACCAAGTAGAAGCTTCAAAGATATTGCAAACAAATCATCACTATCCACCATATGTTGCGTAACAAACTTTGATGGCGTGTGTATGGTATGTAATGAGAATGATCGGCATTTAAGTACATGCTGTACATTAACAGCTGTTGGTATTTAGATCGCTACCTCATCTTCTAGTGGTTTACATGAAGATAACTTAGAGTAGATTGCTCCCCTGTAGGTCACAGTGCCGGGTCTGTGATCGAACGGAAATGGGTGTGGCTGTGGTACGGGGAAACGTGGAATGAGCTGCGTAAAAATTATGCCATCGTTGGGGGAGGTGTGTGGAGGGGCATAAAACGAGAGAGAGAGAGAGAGAGAGAGAGAGAGAGAGAGAGAGAGAGAGAGAGAGAGAGAGAGAGAGAGATTGGCTGTGTGTCGTGGAGAAACGTGAAATGAAAATTATGCCACCGCGCAGGCTATGCATTTAACCAACAAGTTTAAATCCCTTAAACCCTTGATGATATGACTGGCCACACAGAACTGCAGATTGTGGTATATCTCCATTTGATGCCCGAGGGTGCATTTTCACAATCGGCCGTGTCTAACTGACGAATCCGAATCAGCGGACGAAAGGCCTCTGATCATGCAATGTGAATGTTCTGTTTTCAGGATGGACTACGTTTGAATCCTTACGCTGCTAGTGAAGGACATATACCCAATCCTTTTTGAAAACACAATCTTTGCCATGTCATTGTAATAATGACGGTGAGAATGGTTAGCCTGCACTGGTCTTTTCCCCATCACCGATTTGTTCAACAATCTCTCTCTCTCTCTCTCTCTCTCTCTCTCTCTCTCTCTCTCCTCTCTCTCTCTCTCTCTCTCTCTCTCTCTCTCCTGAGTGATCCTGTGTGCCTATCATTCCTTCTCTCTACCTTTTTCTTTAATTCTTTATCTATTTTTTTTTTTTTTTTTTTTCTGTTTTTTTTTTTCCCTTTTTTTTTTTTTCCATTTCATTTCTTAACTATAAATATCATCGCATAGTTTAGCTTAGCAAATGTAGATTGGAAGAATAGGCTCTGCCTAAAATCTCAATCCTTGATCAATAAAGGTTTTCTGAGTTCTGGGTTCTTCCCCCTCCTCCTCTCCCTCCCCCCCCCCCCCCTCCTCTCTCTGTCCTTTTTCTGTCTATCTCCCCCTACCCCCCTCCTCTCTCTCTATCTTCATAGCCATTCCATTCTCGTTGGCATCGTGGGGGTTGTCTATGTCAATGGACAGATCTGATAGTGATGGGATTTCCCTACTGCCACAGGCAGTGTGGACAGCCTGTTTCAGCGGTGTGTGACGAAATCTGACCAGGGAACTGATGTGACCCCTTGATAGACACAGCTTTGATACCTTTTCACTTGTTGACCCTGGATCAATTCTCTCTTGAGAGAGAGAGAGAGAGAGAGAGAGAGTAGAGATAGAGAGAGAGAGAAACCCAGCACGTACAGTATTTACGCATGACAAAATAATCACAAGCCTCTAGAGGCGCACCTGCTCGCGTTACACTGACTGAGAGAGAGAGAGAGAGAGAGAGAGAGAGAGAGAGATGAGAGAGAGGGGGGGGGGGGGCAGGCAGACAGACAGACAGACAAACAGACAAGAAAAATAGAAAAAAAAAAAAAAACAATTATAGGCCGGAACACACATGTATATACAGAGAGAAAGAGAGAGAGAGAGTGAAAGAGAGAGAGAGAGAGAGAGAGAGAGAGAGAGAGAGAGAGAGAGAGAGAGAGGAGGGGGGCCTACAGATAGAAAAATAGAAAACGAAAAAGATCATGGGGCGGTAACACACATGGTACAGAGAGATGAGAGAGAGAGCTGGAGAGGGAGAGAGAGAGAGAGAGAGACGGAGAGAGAGAGAGAGAGAGAGAGTTAGAGTTTTCACTCATGCAAAAGGATGTTCTGATTTGGGTTTTTTTTTATTTCCTGATATTCCGTCTCGCAATCCTGCATTGTGAAAGATATCTGGAAAAAAAAAACGAGAGAGAGAGAGAGAGAGAGAGAGAGAGAGAGAGAGAGAGAGAGAGAGAGAGAGAGAGAGAGAGAGAGAGAGAAGAGAGAGAGAGAGAGAGAGATGAAACAACGATTAACAAAAATAAACGTTGAAAAAGCTCGTGCGTCTCAATTACAGCAGCAGCAATTACATATCAAAGTCAAGCAAGTCATTGGGTCATCCACTCACAGAAGCACTCCAGACAAAATGTATGATGATACATGAACACAGTGAGATACATTATTAAAAGTCAGTTAATCAGCCAGTCAGCCAGTCAGTCCGTCAGTCACCCAGTCAGTCAAGCAGGTAGTCAATCAAACGAAGCGATCAAACGAACATCTTAGAAGAGCGAATTGAAGTGATGGATTCCTCCTTTCACGTTGCCATTGACAGGGATGAGTTTAGATAAATGGAGAGAAAAAAAAATCAGAAAGACAGCTATACAGACAGACAAACAGGCAGAGAAAGACGAAATTAATAGATACACTGAATGAAACTAATTATTAAATCAATGAATTAAGAATACCAGAAACAATAATACACAAAATACGGGCGGAAAGACATAATGCTGTGATCAAAAATAAAAACATGACCAAAATTTAGAACGAATTATGCACACATCCACCCCCTTCCCTTCATCCCCCCTTTTTTTTAAGAATGAGTAACATATACTGAAGAAAAAAAAGAAGAAGCAAAAGTGACTGTACACAAAAACAATGTACAAACACAAAGGCAAAGTAAAAGCAAAACTGAATGTGCACAAAACCCTCAGTCAAGAAAGATAAAGAGACAGACAACTGGATAGACAGGCAGCAGACAGACAGACAGACAGACAGATAGATAGACAGATAGACTGATAGACAGACTGGTAGGTAGGTAGATAAACAGACGGATTGACAGAAAGACAGATGAACGGCTGATAATATATATATATATATATATATATATATATATATACCTGGGTGATCGATAGGTAGACAAATATGTCATCAGCTAAGAAAGAAAGACTTAAAAACAGAGCGAAAGAGAACAAAGACAGATAACGGCCTACCTGACAAACGACGTGTTCAAAGTTGGCTGCATGGCGTATGTATATAATCTATACATCACTGGTTGCCGTTAAAAGTCACACGATGCAAGCCATCCCGTAACATGCGATCTTAAGTGCAAACAGCTCCACACAGTGTCACGCCCCGAAGGCTGTTCACAGACAAATAATCAAAGGCTTCAACCAACATACGCTGACATAAAAAAAAAACAAACATCACCACACAGTTGTTTAAAGTGCGTACGAGCACTTCCCCTTCAAAGAAAGATCACAGTGAAGGCATAGCGATATTGATGATGCCAAACACGATGTTGATGAGGTAAAGTTCAGTACATCGACCGATCAGCTAGCTCACAAGTCAGGTGCGGAGTAGCGATGAAAACTGCTGTACTGCAATCCAGGTCACATGCTGATCAGCTGAGGTGCGGGCGACTGCTGTACTGAATATGGAAAACGTATGGCACATGCACATGTGTAGTCCACAGACACACCAACCACCCACAACATCTGCACGTTGGATGACTAATCATATACTGTCATAGCACAACCAACAGAAAGAAACGTCGTGTAAACACTATCCGCGAGAGAGAGTGAAATGCTGATTGCCGAACACTTCTACGTGTTTCAGCGTCAACTCTCGAACTGTATGGAAGAAGGAAGGGAGGAGAGGGGAACCTTGTTGGAAGGAAGACTGGCTGATTGAGAGGGCGGGAGGAGAGAAGGAGGAGGGCACTGGGACGGGACGGGGGGGGGAGGGCGGAGGAGGAGAGGAGGAGGAGGAGAGGTGGGGCGTAGGCTGCGCAGCGTGTGAGCGGGACCGTCAGTGCGTCTGCCTTTGGTCCGGCTAGCGCGCGCGCGCACACACACACACACACACACACACATGCACGCCTCTGGCTTTCGCTCCGGGGGTGCTGTGCTCGTGCGTCGTGTGGCGGGTTGGGGAGGGGGGGGGGGGGGGGGAGGGAGGCAGCAGGGGGCGGGGTATGGCGTCCCGTTGTCAACCTGGATAGGTCACGGTGCTGTGATCACGCGGCGACACTTCAGTCACCACCCTCTCTTCGTCAGCCACCCGTGGAGTGGTGGTATGGTGGGGGAGGGGGGGGGGGGGGAGCCACGACGTCCCACTGCCGGTAGTACTACCGTGTGTGTGTGTGTGTGTGTGTGTGTGTGTGTGCTGCTGCCGTCCGCTCCGTCACTGACTGACATCACGCTTCAGGCTGGCTGAACGCTCGGCTTTTACAGCGCTGGGAGGGGTTTTCCGCCTCTCTCTCTCTCTCTCTCTCTCTCTCTCTCTCTCTCTCTCTCTCTCTCTCTCTTCTTCGTGAATTACGCTGTGTGCATATTCAATAAATAAATTTTAGTCATTTCCGTGGCATGTATAATTAAAGCTCAGTGCACCTTTTTCCCGTGATTGAGGGCAGGACATTTAAAAAAAAGAGCCAATTAGTGCTCACTCAGAGAATCAACCCCTCCCCCCCTCTTCCCCCTCATTTCCTCCTCCTCCTCCTCCTCTTCTTCTTCTTCTTCATTGAAAGTTCATTTAATAGTGATGATTTTAATACTCTGTAATATCCGAAGACACTCGAGCTGGACTCTCCTAGGCGACTGTAAACCTCATGAAAAACGTGGAAATATTGCGTCAGATCAATCATCCTGTTGGTTACAGCATAAATTATGCCACGGATTTGCATAGTAACGTGTTGACTTCTGCTGCTTCCTGCCTAAAAGAGAAAAAAAAAGTAGAAGTAAAGGGAAGTGGTGGGGTGGCGGCTGGAATGTCAGTGAACGGTTCCACAAGCGCCTATGAAAAGAATCTTAGTCCACTCTCTTTCCTCTCACCTAATCTCTGTTCAAGAGAACATCATACTGTAAAAGATAGCAGCAAGCAATGCCTTGTTCTACCAATGAAAAAAACAAACTTTAAAAACGTTTTAAAGGAAGTCGGAAACGATAGTAAAATTTGCAATGGCAATTGTTTCAAAGTTTGAAGACATTTTGGCCCCTGAGGAAGAACACGTAAGGAGAAAAGTCTCAGTCCGTGTCCTAAGAAGACAATGTACCAAGCCTGAATGCTAATATTGTTGATAAGAAAGCGACAGATGCCACTAAACATCTGAAAAATTACAAAGCAGCTGGCCTCAACAGTATTACCTCTAAAACAAATTCAAGTCTGCAGTTACAAGTCTGCAGCTGCATGCCAAAGTATACTATGTTCTCTTGTTAATTTGTTCAATATTGTATTTTGATCAGGACAATATTCAGGTGCGATTATTGATCCTACAGAAAGAAAATAAAAGAAACGTCATTGAGAACACCAAAAGAGGGGTTCACTATTTAACAAGAAAGAGAACTTCCTTAATAAACATCGAGAGCGAACTTCATAGCTACGGCATCAATAAGCGCTTTTTTGGGGGGGGGTGGGTGGGGGGGTGGGGGGGGGGGGGGGGGGGGGGGGGTGTGGGGGACCGAAAAAATGTGGTAGGTGAAATACCCGCGGACTTTCGCAAAGACCATTTGACGACCAGGCTTTCACAAAGACTATTTGCGACCGGTCTTATTTTCACATCACTGGTTATGAACCAAAAACATATTCAAAGGACTGAACAAACTATACACTATAGAAACTGGTTTCAAGATCTTATCTATTATTGTAAACTGTAACCAACCTAATGTACAGGGCTTCGCTGGAAAACATTTCAAACAATTATAGAGTATATACACAATATTTCAGCCCAATATATGCACATGGGAAAAAATGGAAATAAAGGTTCTAGATATGTAAGACAATCAGTCCTATTTTGTTCTCTTTTCTTTATCAATGAACCGGGTCCAAGAGATAATCAAGAACAGAAAACATGGTTTGCAGCTTTTCCTTAAGGTGTTTGAGTTATTCATTTTACAAACAATATCAAGAATAGAAAACATGGTTTGCAACTTTTCCTAAAGGTACTTGAACTTTTCACTTTATGATTTGATAGAAACATTGTTTTTCTACCAAATTACAAGATCACACAACCATTGGAATGTACTTGCATATAAATCAAGGAGCCTAGACTTCATGACAGTCTTTACAAACAAAATATTAAAATGTTCAAATGAGACAATGGTGAGAGTATGCAATAAGGAAATCCTTAACTGACTCTTCTCTCCCATCTAACCATTCACCATCTTCCCAGTGTTTATCAGTAAGTCTACAAGGCAGGACAGAACCCCAGAAACTGTCCTCATCCGTGTTCTTGAACGATCCACCTAATTTCTATTTGGTCCAGACAACATTTCCGACAACCCCCCCCCCCCCCCCCCCCCCCCCCCCCCCCCCCCCCACACACACACCACCCTGGGCATCTCTGCTGACTTTGACATATATACGATTAAGGCCCTTTTTTCTTTAAACATCAGGAGCACTGCCTTGGGATCAGAAACGTAGCTCTTAAGTGGTGTCGCTCTTATGTTTCAGAAAGAAAACAGTTTATTCTTGTTGACAGTAACAATTTCCTCGACCAGTTTAGGGTGCCTCAAGAGTCTGCAAGTTCGTCTTGTACCGTTCATATTGTATACAGCTGCACTCTCGCCTCTATTCATCATCAAATTCATAAGGCTGATTGATTAACCATTCTGACTCCATTCCCTTCAAACTACGGCTCTCTTGTTCAGTCCCTTTGGAACTGTGTCTTCGAAGTTCAAAATCATGGATGTCATACAAAAAGTCGAAAATGAAATGACGACAAGACAGAAGTCTTTGCAGTATCTACATCCATCTGCTGACTCTTTCACTGTTCCCTGCTATATCTTGCGTAGAGCCGGTTTTGACAATGTGACAGCCTCTGCTGTCGACTGGGCTATTACCAACATGTACTGAACTGAACTGCCGTTCCCTTTGGAAATACCATCACCTTCTCTGAGAAGCGAGTTAGATCGATGTTTCACAATGAACCAGCTCATCATTAGCAAAAGATGCTTATCACGCCGCATGTGTTAAACTCGGATGCTTCAGCTTCATTTGTCAGTAGATCACAATAAATGCTGCCGAGACATGAGTGAGTGCTTGCATTTTGTCAAGACCAGATCGTTGTCCTAGCTTCTTTCAGGCTCTTTAAACTAATCTTAAAGTGTCCATGCGAGCAAGCATTCATGCCAGAGACAGAGGCAGTCCGCAACCCCCATCCCATCCCCAACCTCCCCCCTCTCCCCCACACACACACACACACACACACACACACACACACACACACACACACACACACACACCAGAAGTGTGGCATGAATAGCACTTGGCAAAAGACTGCATGCAAAATGTTTTGATATTAGTTCTAAAAGATGAAGTGACAGATTGTCACGGACCGAGAAACAACTCGGCAGACGGCCACATCAGTGATCAAACTAAACAATACATACTTTACATTCAGAAATACAGACATACATACACGTTGAGGGCGAAATTTAATATCAACAGTGAATTCAGCGTATAGTGACAACATTAATGTGTTCTGTTAAACATTGTGCCTTTATAGGAATTTAAAACAACATCAAACAGTTTGAACTGGAAAAACATTCCACTTGTCACGTGGTTATCATTCCTCCCGCACTTGACACCTCCATCCAAACATTCCCCCACCAACATCCGCAAACGAAGACAGTGTAAGTGAAGGAAAAATGATTTTGGAAGCGAGCAAAAACAACAACAAATCGACACTATGGTGTCGCGCCATGCGTTTCCTCAATCCCAAAGTCTAGTTGTTCCTGGAGCGGTCGATACTTTGTTGTTGTTTTTATTTGTTTGTTTGTTTGTTTTTTTTCGGTATTTTGATTTCGCCGCATAGATTTCCTCCACCACAGCGTTTTTGCCATTGGATTCTGGGTTCAGATTCCTTTAAACAATTCTTTCCTTCTCCCCCCCACCCGCCTAACGTTCTTCTTAGTTTTCCCCTTCAAGCTCCCCCCCTCCCTCTCTCTTCCCTCTGTTACATAAATTTAAAATGTTCTAGATATTACCCGTTTGAACGCGTGTCAAAAACTACTCCCGCTTGTCACCGTGTACCATGAAGAACATAATCATAGTGGAATGCTCTGGAAGGAGACCTTTTGACAATTCTATCATAACCAATGATAATATTGATCCAGTCGGGGGTCTTTTCAGCCCCTTCCATTTCCTCATCAAATGTCCTTCCGTACTCGCCTCTCCCAGACTCCATCAATAGAACAGCACCGTTGCCACACAGACACACAAAGCAGGGGCCCAGCCTCTGTTCAGATGTCTGTGGGAGAATGGAATGTTTGCCGGGCATACAACAGCACCCAGCCCCCCCCCCCCCCCCCCCCCCCCCCCCCCCCCCATTCTCTCGGCCTGTTGTAAACGCAGGTGTCAAATCAGCATGGTGGCAACCAAAATAGAGATTTGTCCCCCCCCCCCCCCCCCCCCCCCCCCCCCCCGACTCCCCTCCGAAAGCCTCTTGACTGGTGGCTGTGACGTTATTAATCAACGATGACGTTCCCCCCCCACGCCACAACGGCACAAACTCCAAAAAGTCCTCCGTGACGTAACATCCGGGCGCCCTCTGTCGGTTGGTCGCGGCATAGCCACGCGAACTTGTGGAAGGGCTGGAAGGGTTCCGCGTTTATTTACTCTCAGGACTTTAATCTTATCGCCTGCTCCCGCCACTTCTGGTCTGCCCGGGTCGAGGTTTTCTTCATGCTGCCCTCTATAGGCAAGCGGCAGATTATAATGAACACCTTTTTCAACCCACTCCAGGTTTAACACCGCTCTGCCATGTGGATAGGAACCGCTCTCACTGAGGTCAAAGAGGCGCACCAGCTGACAAGACAGTATAGCTCCATGTGAGATGATTCACTCTCCTCACCCGCGCTATTCTCAGAACCCCCCAAGATAGCAGAGCTAAAGGGATTTGCGAGCAGAGCGGGGTATTGGGGATGGGAGAGAGGGAAGACGGAGCTGAAGTGGGGTGGGTGGGAGGGAGGGTGGCAACAGGAACAGCCAAGAGTTGTGGCAGGGGCTGATCCTTCCTGTCAACATACACTTCATACCCGGAGTGATCCCCCTTTTGCCTCTCTAACCTCCCTTACAAGCCGGGGGCTTAGCTTCAGATAGGAACCCCGCTCACTTCAAGATACTCCACGTCGCAATATGTTGGGGGGAGGGTTGAGATAAGCAACGACTTTTGCGTTAGGAAGGAGGGGGGGGGGGGGGGGGGGGCGTTGTATCCCCCAGGGTCCAATGTTTGTTCCTTCCCTGGCCTGGTCACACATACAACGTGCTGTTTTGCTGTCAATGTTCTATAACCTCTGAAGTGTACAACGCTCTGTGGAATCAATACCTATTGACTGTGATCGATACCGGTATTGGTTCGGATTGATTTCTGGCTGTTCAGTGCGTTGGCAGTGGTCGTCGAAATGGCTGTAATTTGATTAAGTGCCTCCAAGTGCTTTGATGATTATTGAGTCCCCAGAAAAACTTACAAGAAAAGAAAAGAAAACCTTTCGCATGCGTAAATGAATACTCTCTCTCTCTCTCTCTCTCTCTCTCTCTCTCTCTCTCTCTCTCTCTCTCTCTCTCTAAGTAGGCAAGCGTGCTTGCAAGCATGTATAAATGGAAAAATAACCGAACTAATGAAAATATGATTAAAAAAAATCCGCAGCTGTCTTTGCACGATTCAGTTCGATTCTGTTTGAGTTTATGGCCGGTTCTCAACTTAAACTTCAATCCGCAGGAAAAGCTTGACTAAAACAAAAACAATGCTTGATTTGCCGCTTTATCTACTATCGATGCAACGATTGCGACTACCACGACTACTACTACCACTACCACTACTACTACAACTGCTTTTGGTACTAATGCCACTGCTACATACTTCTGCTGCTGCTGCTACTGTGTTGCTGCCGCCGCTAAAGCTGCAGCCATTATCTACTACTATTACTACTGCTGCTGCGTCTGTTTCTTCTTCTACTGCTGCTGCTAATACTGCTTCGGTTGTTATTTACATAACTACTACTGCTGCTGCTGCTAAGCTGTTATTGAAGGAACCATTGCTATTTTTTTTTTTATACTATATCCTTCAAAACAGAAATGCATGCTTCCACTTCCAGTCTGCCGGGATGGAGTAATAGATCTAGTGAGGGCATAATAATGAATGAATGAATGTATTAAGGAGGGGTGAACAAACTGATTGCATCATAGATGATCGAATGAACTGATGGCATTTAAATGCTACATAAAGCGATCACGTGACAAGGTAGTTAATGAAGGGATCCGATGGTGAAGGACTCCACAAATATTCAGGTCATATTGGGCTGAAGTCAGTGAACCGGTTGTATTCTAAACGGCTGACAATCGGGATCGCATTAGAAAGGCTTGCATCTTTTGATCACTGCCCAAACGACTGAATAAACTTATTGAATCATATTCAGCTCAGCGAATCAACCGCTTCATGTTTCAGAGGACTGAATGAAATAAACGCATTTGACCGAATTAAACCAGTTATCATGTATTAAACGAACAAACAAAAACGCATCGCCGCCAGAATGAACTCTTCGCTTTATAATGGATTGTGTCACTTATTCATATATCTAATTAATTTTAATTTTATCATCATCATCATCATCATCATCATCATCATCATCATCATCATCACTACTACTACTAGTACTACCACTACTTCTGCTTCTACTACTACTACTGTTCTTCTTTTTCTTATTATTAATTTTTGTTGTTGTTGTTGTTGTTGTTGTTGTTGTTATTATCATTATCATTATTATCATCATCATCACCATCATCATTATCATCATAATCATTTTGCTGTTTTCACACAATGCTTTTTTTTCAACAGCCTTCCTTTAAATGGGCTATCCATTAAAAAGAAAGTTATTACCAGCGTCAGTTGCGAAGGTAAGTGCAAGTTACAACTTTTACTATAAAGCGAACGCACACACAAATCATACTTCTTCTCATCAACACACACACACACACACACACACACACACACACACACACACACACACACAGAGAGAGAGAGAGAGTCATAGTCCTTTGCATATTATTATACACACATCTGACACATCCGCCTGCCTGAGAACCGCACGTCCAGTGAAACGTATTCTTTCAGAGGGTTGCAATTTGTATTTTGTGAGACATCAACACTTTACACCAGACTCCATGAAAAACCTTGCTTGTTCAGAGATGTCCCACCTGATGTGACCTTTGAATTTTGAAGAAAGACGTCAAACAACATTTTCCTCTGATCTAATTTTACGGAAGAAGGATTTTTAACGAAATTTCGGTGCGTTTAAAAAAAAAAATTAAAATTTTAGAAAGTGTGTTTAGCAGTCAAGAATTTTGCAGTCGGCTGGGCTATAAGCAACATTCTCTCTCTCTCTCTCTCTCTCTCTCTCTCTCTCTCTCTGAGCTTTTTCATAGTCTAATCATTGATTTGCGCATTCGTCTTTTCCCCTGTTGTTGCTACAGTAATTTGCATGTTTTCCAGTATTTTTTTTCTCTCTTTTTTTCTCTTCTTTTTCTTTTTTGTTTTGTTTTGTTTTGTTTTTCCCACAGGGCTGGGTGGAAAAAAAGCATGCAATTTGCTTACGCATTACCCTGGATAAATAAAATTTCGTTCGTTCGTTCGTCGTTCTCTGTCATCTTCACATTCTCTCTCTCTCTCTCTCTCTCTCTCTCTCTCTCTCTCTCTCTCTCTCTCTCTCTCTCTCTCTCTCTCTCTCTCCTGAGAACCGCAAAAAAGTGACGGCGTGTTCACCTTTCAGCAAGACGAAGACCTGGAGGAGATCTGAAGAGGACTCCATACCAAGCACCACAGACCTGTCCGAGAGAGGTTGCCAGTGGCTGGTGGGTTCTTTGTGTCGGGCGTTCACAGCATGAGGTACCCCTTCGCGTCGCCTGGACTGCCCGGAGCTGAACCCCTCTGAGGTGGACACTTGACTAGTGTGATTCCTCCTTTCCTTGGTCGCTGGGGTGGAACGGAACAGTTGGTCAATGGGAGGATGAGGTGCTGATCTTTGCTACTTCTGTCTGTCTTCTCTCCTGGCAGTGTAGTTTGTGTTGTATTCAGTGTGCTTTCCTTTGACGTTGATTGAAATATCATTGTTATCATCATTGCTATTATTGTCGTCGTCGTCGTCGTCATCATCATCATCATCATCATCATCATCATCATCATTTTAATTTTTATTGTTGTTGTTCTTATTATCATTTTTATCATCATCATCATCATCATCATCATCATCATCATCGTCATTATTATTATTATTTTTATTATTTTTACTTATTCTTATATTATTATAATATGCATAATCATCATCATCATATCATCATCATTATTATTATTATTATCATTATTATCCTTTGACTTTGTATTTAATCTTGCAGTTTCTGTATTGTTCTTTGGTACTGTATTTAATAAATTTATGGTCCTTTGACATTTTATCATATGTTTTGGCGTCATTTGACGTTGCGTTGCGTATTGTATTTTCCTTTCACATTGAATAACATTTGTATTGTCCTTAATATTGTTTTTCAATTTGGTATTTCTTTTTTTGTCCTTTGATACTGTGTATTTGCATTATCTTTGAACACTGCATTGTTTTTTGTTTTTATAGTTCTGTCCTTGAAATTGTGTGTTTTATGTTGCATTCAATATTTGTTCTTTGACGTTGCATTGTATATACTGTTTTTTGTTCTATTATAGTCCAATCAATGTATTAATTGTATGTCCTTTGCCATTCCATTGTGACTTTGACTTAGTCCTCTGAATTCCCTGGGGAACATAGGGCCGCAACCACACTCTTCCAACGGACACGATTTCGGGAGATCCTCTTCAGCTCGGCCCACGTCATTCCGGCGGCCTTCACTTCTGCGTCGGTACTCCTTCGCCATGTCTGTCTTGGTCTTCCCACTTTTTTCTCTTGCCCTGAGGGTTTCATTCAAGGGCTTGTCTTGTGATGATGTTGGATGGAGACTTTCTGAGGGTGTGTTTTCCATTGTACATAGCATGAATTGTATGTCCTTTGACACTGCTTTGTAGTTTTTATTAATTTCACTTTGACATTACATTATATCGTGCGTTTATTGTATTGTCCTTTGCCATAACATTGTATGTTGCAGTCATTGCTTTGTCTTTCGAATTTGAAATCTATCATATGTTTAGTGTGTGTGTGTGTGTGTGTGTGTGTGTGTGTGTGTGTGTGTGTGTGTGTGTGTGTGTGTGTGTGTGTGTGTGTGTGTGTGTGTTTGTGTGTGTGTGTGTTACAATTACACTGTATTGTACCTTACAATTATTACATTGACGTTTAAAATTGTAGCTTCTATCTCACTGTGCTATCTTTCGACGTATTTAATTTTGAAAGTATTGTGTTGCCCTTTGCATTTCATGTATTGTCCTTTGTGGAACATTCTATTCGTTCAGAGACCCACGGTTAACACAATTTCGATGCATATTTGCCAGTGCGACATGCTTGACATAGACCTACAAAATCATATTTTCAAGCATTAACATGATCTTATACATTTGCATCGCATTATTGCATTGTGTCTTATTGCATTGCACTGTATTGCATGACATTGACTTGCATTGTTCGTATGATATTGTATTGTATAATGTCATCGTTACAACAGATTTCTCTGTGTGAAATTTGGGCTGTGCTCCAAGGGGAGAAAACGTTGCCATAGCACAGCGCCATATTTTTTTTCTCTCTGAGTGTGTTTGTGAACTAAGGGGACTTTCGTGTAGAATTTTAGCAAGGAAAACTGATTCCATTTATATAGGTGTTTTTACATAACGTTAAGAATATGGTGCACAAGGTACCCCGTCTCATTAGAAAGACTAGCGTAGGGCCACTGATTGAGGTTTTGTGGGAAAGAGGAAGAGAAACAAGCAAAGAAATGAAAACGCTGTATGAGGAAAAAAACCTGAACCAAGGATCTGGGAACTGCTAGTTTCTCCGGCAAATACGGTTGGTTGGTTGATCGAGATTTAATCTCCACGCCCACCTCGTATGACACGACAGACTGTACTAGTATGGGGTAACCATGTCAACTGGTGTGTGTGTGTGTGTGTGTGTGTGTGTGTGTGTGTGTGTGTGTGAGAGAGAGAGAGAGAGAGAGAGAGAGAGAGAGAGAGAGAGAGAGAGAGAAGCAGTTGTATGATCCCAGAAAAACATAATGCACGTACATAGACAAACACAGAAAGGGCGTTAAGTAAACTTGTCCATCTCAGTATGGCCTACTAAATGAAGCGCTCACAGTCGAAACGCGTAGCTGTGTTCAATTTTTTTTGTTTGTTTTTTTTTTTTTTTACATTCCGGTCATCTAATGATGCTTTATTTTTTGTTGTTTTTATTTATATGGGGGTCAAATAACGTGTTGATGGCACCATGAGTGGAAAAGTTGAGAATGTTACTGTAATTGCGGCTTAAATCCGTTCATACTTATTCCCCTGACGAGCAGGTTGCAAAAAAAAAAAAAAAAAAAAAAAAAAAAAAGAAGGCAGGAAAGGTAACAGCCATAACTGTTTTGCACTAAGTACTGCCTTAAATTCTGCAAAATTAAAAAAAAAATAGCCCTTAACTTTCAAGACATGATTTTTTATTTTGTTTTGTTTTGTGTTGGAATTTTAAGCTCGGCATTTTCATTTGTGCATACAAGTGTTTTTCTAACTTCCCTTCAACCCTGAAAAGATCCCTGTGCCTACTTCAGTTCAGTCCCTGAATTTGGTCAGGTCGGGCTCGCTCTGAGCTGAGGACTCACTTATCTTGTAGACGGTCAATGGACATCTGTTCAGCGAGCTTTTTATATCTAACGATCTTCACAACTAAAATCTACCATCTGTACAACCTTTGCCGCTGCATGTCGGTATGGAGCTCATTCAACTATCGCCCCAAGCCCTTTTTTCCTCTCCCCAGCACATTAATGCTGTCATGGGGGCAATTTCTCCCAGTTTTTATGGAGCTCATAAAACGACTAGACGGAATCTGACTTCCGTATGGGTTGAACAGCGAAGTTTCGTGGAGCGAAAGCTAATCAGCGACATATTGCCATCAACTTTTTTTTCCGTTTCCTTTTTGATAGGCGCTGGAGGCATGAAGGAGAAGGGTTAAGTTACATGAGGTTTAAAGTCCATTGGATGTAAAGGTGATGCGGCAAATGCAGGGCCGGATCCGTTACATGAGAGGAGGGTATGTGTCCAAAGGAAGGAGTGAGGGGGAGGGCTAAAAGAGTCGGAGGTGGGGTCATTCCTTTGCCGCAAATTTGTAAAAAAAAAAAAAAAAAAAAAAAAGGGGGGGGGGGGGGGGGGGGGGGGGGGGGGGGGGGGGGGGGGGGGAAGGGACTGTTCTTTCCCAAAATTTAGCCAAAGAAGGTAGTGAGTGGGGGTGGGGTGGGATGGTGTGTCCCCCTCTCCCAAAATTTGTACAAGCTGGAGGGGGCAGTGAGGAGGAACAATTGTTAATTTAAAAAAAAAGGCTGTAGGGGTTTATTTTCACTTACGATCGATACCAATAAACAATTCGGCGGATTTTTTACTCCTGGAAGAGGGGAGGGCACCGTAAAAACACCCCCACCTCGTCCGCCCCTGAATTAGGAGGACGAATATGTCTAACGTGTACCACATTAATACCACCAGAACAACATCATGTGAACACTGTATAACCCAATCCACGATGTGTGACTGTAGCCTCTATATGATCAACCACGGAGGTAATCAGCGAAGAGAGTCCCCTCCGCACCCCCCCCCCACTCCATCCGCCACACTCAGGGGGGAGGGGGTGGGGGTGGAGACGGGGTGTGTGGAGGAAATTGCTACACTCCAGTGTCTGAAAAACAGGACGAGTCACTCTCCACTCCCTGCACGCTACAAGTCATGATCTTTCATCAAGTTAATGGGCCAGATATGCTGATACGATGAAACTCTTTCACCCCCAATTCGTATGCATTGTTTTTGAGTTGTATTCCTCCCACAGGAAGATGTGGAATCTGTCTGTTGAACGTTGAGGTCGATTGACTCTGTTTTTTACTCTCCATGTTTGGTAGAATACGATTCATGTTGTTTTTAGCCCAGCCGACCGCAAGGAGCCTCAGCAGGACTGTAATTGACAGGAGGAAAATATCTCATGTAGTTATCACATGACGTGTGGCGTGATCTCTTTCAACTGCTACAGCATTGAGTGTGTCTTTGTTTGGAGCAATGTGTGTTTTGTTTGTTTTTATTTGTTTGCTTGTTTGCTTCCAACCGACTGTAGGCTACTACCAATAGAGAATTTGACTTGATTTTGACAGTTGGTGACTTCATAGACGTAGTTTTCACGTCTCTGGTGACTTGATTCACAGCAAGATATGTCTGCAGATTTCATTTGTCCGTTCATTTATTTACTTTTTTTCTTCATCCGCATTCAGCTGCCATACTCTTGTCGCGCCATCTTGAGGTAAAAGACAAAGGCTGATATCAGATCACCTGTCATACAGAATACTGTCATACCCTTACCCTCGACTTTCTGCAAAACCGTAGATGTGGAAAAAAAAGTGGGATGGAGTGACGGGAGAAAAAGAAAAAAGAAAAACAGCGAGAAAACTGAGTTGCGGAATTCTGGTTGGTAAACCGGAAGCTCTCCCTGCCTCCCACCACCCCCACTTCTTCCCCCTCTCCTCCCCCAATTTCAGACCGAATCAATCTGTTTGGCAACAGAGGCAGGAGATGGGGGGCTCACAATGCCGCTGACGGCTGATTTGCCACCGACACCTTCACGTGTTAATCCACTTTACGCAGCCAGGCGTGCAAGACACACACACACACACACATAGACACAGATACACACAGATACACACACACACACACACACACACACACACACACACACACACACACACACACAACACACACACACACACACACACACACACACACACACACACACACACACACACCACACACAACACACACACACACACACACACACACACACACACGCACACACACACCAGACCCCCCCCCCCCCCACACACACACACACACACGACACAACACACACACAACACACACACACACACACACACACACACACACACACACACACACACCACACACACACATACACACACACACACACACACACACACACACACACACACACGCACACACCACACCACAACACACACACACACACACACACACACACACACACACACACACACACACACACACACACGCACGCACGCACACACACACACACACACACACACACACACACACACACACACACACAGAGAAGCAAACGGACCTCGCCCTTTCTCCCAGGAGACCTGCTTGATCTCATCTGCTCGCCCACCACTACTGCCCCCCAGCCGAGCAACAAAGGCCGTAGCCCTGGTCAGCAGAAGGTAATGGCCATGACAGGCGTGAAAGACCAGCAGATTAATTGCAAATGGAATCAACTTTCTCCCCTCCTGCTCCTCCCCCCCCCCCCCCTCCGACAACCCCCCTCCGCACCTTACCTCACCTCACCTCTCCCATCAGTCCGTCACACAGGGAGGGGAAAGGTCTGTGATGCTGTTGACGTGTGAAACAGAAGGCGTGAACTTACACGTAGCTCCCACAGGGGCTGGAACAGGTTGTTACGTAGAGGGTGGGGGACAGAGCTCCGAGATTGTCTCCAGGGATCGGAACTGATTCACAAACTGAACGGTTCAAACATTGTTTGACCGAGGAAGGCGAGAGAGCGTGGGATGGACACACAGCAGAGAGAGAGAGAGAGAGAGAGAGAGAGAGAGAGAGAGAGAGGGGGGGGGGGGTGCCCCCACATAAAACAATATTGAAAGTGACAACATGGAAAAGAACAGGGCGAGAGAAGGCAGAAAGTGCGCGCGCGCGCGCGCATGTGTGTGCGTGGGTGCGTAGTGTGTGTATGTGTGTGTGTGTGTGTGTGTGTGCGCGCGCGCGCACGCGCGTGCGTGTTTGTGTGTATGTGTGTGTGTGTGTGCGCGGGGTGGGGGGGGGGAGGGAGGGGAGGATGGGCATGAGGAAGTAGAAGGGAGGGGGGAGAAGGGAAGAAGGGAGGGGGGATGGGGGGATGAAGACAGAGGGAGAACCATTTAACAATGGAAATTATTTCGGGTTATATTTTCTGTGCATATGTTCTAACGAAATCCGATGTGGGCCAGCTTGTAACTCTTAGCTGAACGACCACACATAAGGCATTCAAAACAAACAATTCAACAAACAAACAAACAAACAAGCAACAAAACAAAACAAAACAAGAGAAAAACAAAACAAAACAAAACAAAACAAAAAAAAAGACAAACGACGAAACAGCTCCCTCCAAAAGCAAACAAACAAAGATAGAGGAACGCACAGTTTAATGCTTTAAAACAACAAAATGTTAAAAGAAAAGCAAGCAGCATTCTTTTTTAAACATAAATGTCTTTACACAGATACAGATAACAATATGTAGAAGAAAATAAACATCATCATCATCATCATCATCATCAACAACAACAACAACAACAACAACAACAACAACAAGAGAAACAAAGACAGGAACTCAGCAGAAAAGTATTAGGCAACATGCTGGCAACTTCCAGACTTGTGTCATCCCTCTGGCTGACAATGGGGCGAATGTTCAGGGAAACGTCTTCCCCTCCTTGCTCCCCCTCCACGTCTCTGACCATGACCAGGATAAACCATTAGCTTAGTTTCGCCAGATACAAAGATCGGTTCAGCAGATGTCTATGGATATCTGCATTATTTTTTTTTTTCGCGAAAATAAAACGATAGGCTGTTGAGTAAAACTCAACAACAGCAACAAAATATGTCTTGTAGAGGGAACACAAATGGGCGTCTCTACACATGGTACTGTTTTCGGGCTAGCTTCATGGATATAAACATGGTTTACGTCCACGAGGGGTGGGGGGTGGGGAACATCTCCGGAGAATAGGGATGGGAGCATAGAAGGAAACAGGGATGGTGTGTTCGTGGTCTGTATGGGGGAAGGGGGGGGGGGGGGGGGGGGGGGGGGCTATCAAACACTTCACTGATTTCATCAGATCGCCAAAATGAGCAACGAAAATGAATAATCTCTTTTTTTTTTCAACTGCCGGCCGGGATCCCGCGGGGTTCGAACCGACAATATCTGAAATACCAACTAGGTAGTCTACCCACTGAGCTTAGCTTCTCAGACACCTTGCGCGTAGAACTGGACCCCAGGCGATCATTTCATTCGGCGAAACAGAAAGAAAGACAGTCAGTCAGTCAGATAGGCAGGCAGACAGACAGGCAGACAGACAGGCAGACGGACAGACAGATTTCTCACATAAGAGCCGTCTGGGTCAGTGGTGATTGTCCGGCCAGTCCAGCTGGGTCCTTGACGTTTCTTGTCGGTCCTTGTCTCGTCTCCTTGACCAGCCGCTCCGCCACGAATTGGCTGCCATTGATCTCCTGCTGTGCTCCTGAAGTACGTCGCCCTTGCTGCCTCAAGAGTCTGTCTCAGGCGTCAACAGGCTGCCTCCACCCTACCCACCTTTTTCCCGAGGGACTGAACTCTGTCCAGCCTTACGGTAACAAGAGGTGACATACCAGTTTCTTTTCAGCTCACACCTGCTGTTCAGTGTGTGTGTGTGTGTGTGTGTGTTCCAAAAAGTTTTCTGAATATGAGTTTCATCTCAAAGTTTTAAGTCTCTGGTCGTGCAAGAATGAGAATACGTACCGTTCATTGATCGCCGAACAACGTTCTCAAAGACAGTTAGTGTTTTAAACGTTAACAATGCAATGCCAGCACCGCCAGGACAACTGGGTCTTAATATGTATACATATATGTACATCAGATTGTGTATGCGTGTACACGCATACATCTGCACTTTTCATTTCTGTGGGCACAAGGTCAACAAATACTTCATGGTCGCCCTACGAATGTACAAAACGAATCATGACTGATGGCTGTTACATTTTTATGTTCATTCACAACAATTAAAATTCGAGCCCATTAAAATGTTGCTGACTGATATGGTCACAGTACCAACGAATAGATATTTCTGCTGTCGAGATGCAGATTTCATGGAGTATGCACTCTACATTTATAAAAAATTGGACAATTGTTGGAGACACACACACACTACTCAATGAGATAAAAGTTAAGGTGACGTTGTTTTGAGTCGATGGAAAACTGCCTTGACACGGAAAAAGGTGAACCAGACAATACTGACAGCGAAACTATCCAACTCCGAATATAAAAAGGAAAGAATAAACACTCAGGCACCATGCATGACTTCGAACAACACTGAAGAAAATAGGAGACAGAGACAAAGATTAATGCATGCCAGTCGTCAGATAATAATCTAGAGGTTGTTCTGGAACATCAAAGGAAGAAATTAATGTACATGTGACCAGATTGTGTTATCATAAAATGTCTTTCCGGGATGTTGTAACTAAAAAAAAAAATAATAAAATAACGCGTTCTCCATGATATGAAATGTACTTGTTTGAAATGATGATGCGATAGAATGACAAAAAAGAAAGAAAAGAAGAGAAGAGAGAGAAAGAAAGGGGGTGGGTGTGGGGTGGGATGGAAGGGGAGACCCCCCTCCCCCCCAGAAAAAAAAAAAAAAAAAAAGGGTAAATTGATGGAAGGAAAAATGGAAAGTGAAGGCAAGGGAAAAAGAAGAAAGAAAGCAAAGAAAGCCAACAACAACAACAACAACAACAACGACGACGACGACGACGACGACGACAAAAACAATAGCAACAACAACAACAAGACCCTCATAGACACATCACTGGCTGGTAAGGCTGAACAGGAAAGCATTTTTGATCCTCTTCCACAAAACAACAGCAACAACAGCAATAACAACAACATCAACAACAACGACGACGACGACGACAACAGCAGTAGCAGCAGTGATAGCATCGAACAACATCTACGACAATGTCATCATCATCATCATCATCATCATCATCATCATCATCATCATCATCATCGACGATAACAACAACAACAATAAGAGGCAAGAAAACAAATCCATCCGAAAGAAGAAGTGAAGACAGTAGAAGATAAAATCATGACAGATTTGAATTCTTGTTGTCATTCTTGCGTCAGACTTATTCTTAAAGAACATTAAAAGGTGTGAAATATACTCACATCCATAGCCTAAAAGACCACATGAAGCATCTTCTACGGCTCTCGGCAAGATTTGCGAAAAACGAGGCTAATCACATGTTCTCATTTGTATGATAAGCTTGGGTAATTAGAGTGATGGGGCCCTTGGCCATTTCGCATATGCAATGAATGTTTTATTACCTGGAGTCCATTCAGAATAGCTCCTTGTGGGAACGTGTTTTTTTGAATCGTAAAAGGACCGTTGAAATGTCTGTATCATATCTGCTTATGTCGTTCGAGATCCAAAGTCGGATAATTTTTAAAAGTAGAATGAAGGACAGAAATATGTCTATGCTTTTAAGTCGAGTTCTAGAGTTTGTACTCAGACGAGCATTCGAAAGGCAGCATTAGAAAATGTGCGCGCGCAAACATACACAAGTGCTCTCTCTCTCTCTCTCTCTCTCTCTCTCTCTCTCTCTCTCTCTCTCTCTCTCTCTCACACACACACACACACACACACACACACACACACACACACACACACACACACACACACACGCACAGATTTACAGAGAGAGAGAGAGAGAGAGAGAGAGAGAGAGAGAGAGAGAGAGAGAGAGAGAGAGAGAGAGAGAGAGAAGAGAGGGGAGGGAGGGAAAAGGGGGAGGGAGGGAAGCAGTATGAAAAAAAAATCCAAAACTAACATAACAGGTGATCGTGATGCACCTGCGTTTTCTTCTTCCCTCACGAAGAACCAACACCGGATAAAATTTCTCTCCGGACACTCAGAACTTCTTAAAAAAAAAAAAAAACACGTGATAATAGTACGATGGGCAAATCATTTCAATTTTTTTTTTTATAACAGTACTGCAAGGAGGAACGTAAGATTTCATCGCCGAAAATTTCAGAACGAACAAAACTGGCCCATGGAAATGTCACATCGTCAATGGGTTGGATGTCCTTCGAAAGAACGAAGTAGGAAAGATTTTGTCATGTCAAAATGCAACTTATCCTATGATGCTTTGAATGCTAATTGCTGGAGCCATTGTTAAATAACTGGAGGTTTATAAACGAAAGGTAATTATGAAGCGCTGCTTCAACATCGTGGAACATTCTGATTTAGTGTTGATTATGATGCGCTGTCTAAATAATCACGGAGCGAGTGATAAAAAAAAAAAACCGATTATAAGACTAGACGCTTCCTAAAAAAACCACAGAATAGTTTAATTAATGGAATGTTAATTATTTAGCATTGTCTCAGCATCGTAGAGTAGCTTGGTGGCTTGATACTTATGGAGTGCTGCTTAGCATCGTGGAGTAGTTTGGTGGCTTATTAATTATGGAGTGCTGCCTCAGTATCGTGAAGCGGTCTGATGTAACGCTGCCTCAGAAGTGTTAACCATGGAGTGCTACCTCTGTATCGTGAATCAGTCTGATATAACGCTACCTCAGAAGTGTTAATTATGAAGTCTTGCCTCAGTATCGTGAAGCGGTGTAATGTAACGCTGCCTCAGAAGTGTTAATTATGAAGTCTTGCCTCAGTATCATGGAGCGGTGTAATGTAACGCTGCCTCGGAAGTGTTAATTATGAAATGCTGCCTCAGTATCGTGAAGCGGGGTAATGTAAGGCTGCCTTAGATGTGTTAATTATGAAGTGAAGTGCTGCTTCAGTATCGTGAAGCGGTCTAACGTAACGCTGTCTCAGAAGTGTTAATTATGGAATGCTGCCTCAGTATCGTGAAGTGGTCAAAGGTAACGCTGCCTCAGAAGTGTTAATTATGAAGTGCTGCTGCCTCGCTATCTAATCGTGAAGCGGTGTAAGGTAACGCTGCCTCAGAAGTGTTAATTATGAAGTGCTGCCTCGCTATCTAATCATGAAGCGGTGTAATGTGACACTGCCTCAGGAGTTTTGATGCTGTGTAAAAATTACGGTGCAGTGCCCAAATATCATGGAGGAATGTAATCGTCTGCCACTTACAGAGTGCCACCTAAGTAAGCATCATGGAGAAGTCTGACGTTTTGCGGATCAAGGGGTGTTAACACAGCGTCACGGGGAAGGCAGGCGCCATGCTAATCATGATCTGCTGGTTCAGCATCGTGGAGTTGCCTGGCAGAGCGGAAATGAATGAGTACAGTGTGGGCACCATGGAGGAAATGGTGGAGTGTTGATTGTGCCGTACTGGCTGAACTTTATAGATGAGTCTTGTGACGTATTAAATCCGACATCCTGTCCGAGCATCGTGGAAGCGTCTCACTGGAAACCTGCATCAAATGATGATGGGTGTGCTGACCAATTTGCTATTTGCACGTTTGTGAACTCGTGAATGTAAGACTGAGCTAAAGCAGGAAAAAAAGCAAAATATAAGTCGGAACAAGAATGAGCTGAAGTAAAAGTGAATAAGAATTAACTGGAGAAAGAAAGAGCGAGAATGGTGGAGCAAGAATCAGCAGGAAGTCCGTGACACAAGAATGTGCAGGAATGAGCGGAGGGAGAGACTGGCTGGATTAAGAAGGAGCATGACAAAAATGGGTATAACCAAAGACGAGCAAGAATGGCGAATAACATATGAACTGAAGCAAGAGTGAACTGAAGCAAGGATCAGCGAGAATAAACTGAGCCAAAAATGAGCGGCGCGCACTGATGAGCAAAAATGAACGGAAGCAAGGATGAGCGAGATTGAGCTGGAGCCAAGATGGGAAAAAAAAAAAAAACGGACAGGAGCAAGATTTCACTCGAGTAAGGATAAACTGGAGCAGGGATGGGCAAAAACGAAGTGGAGCAAAGATGAACTGGAGCAAGAATGAACTAGAGCAACTAGCAACAATGAACTGACGCAAGAATAAACTGAAACACAAATGTACTAGAACACGAATGAGCGATGCGATTGGAGAGAGAGAGCGAGAGAGAGAGAGAGAGAGAGGGAGAGAGGAGAGAGAGACGGAGAGAGAGAGAGAGAGAGGAAGAGAGAAGAAGAAGAAAGAAGAAGAAGAAGAAGAAGAATCGCTAGACCAAGAATCTATCGGTGTAGGAACAGACATGGCGAATAATGATCGAGGTCGGGCAAGTACAGAACGGAACAGAACAAGAACATGAGCATGGGCAATTCCTGCTTGACGCTGCTGGACTTATCAACTCATGTCACGATGCCAGCGTGTGTGTTCGGTCAGTGGACTTGCAATTAAGCGTGCCCATGTCTTCCTCAAAGGGCGTGGCACCAGAAAATCTGGTCTGGTTGGAGATATGAAACTTCTTTCGTGTTTCTCTTCCACCAAATGTTTCTGAAATCACGTATTATTCTTTACTGACTGTTTGCAGGAAGGATGGAACGGGAGGTGGTGGTTACGCTGTCTGTGAAACGTGAAACGTTTTCATTTGTGAGGAAACGATGATTTAATTTTACTAGCAGGGATAGGGCTACTTGGAGGGATGCCGAGAGAGGATTGAGGGGAGCCCCTTGCCGGAAGACAAGAGAAAGAGGGAGGGACTGGGCCACACAAAAAGACATAGAGGCTTGGAGCAGAATATTAGCCCTGTTTTTTTTTGCGTGTTTTTCACACATACTCCTCTCCTCTCTACGTCTCTACTCTCTCTCTCTTCTTCTCCTCTCCTCTTTCTATGCGCATATCATATATAAGCCACACGCAACACGCATATCACAAACAACACACACACACACAACACACACAAACACACACACCAGCACACACTAAACAAACACCACCACACACAACACACACCAAAACACACACACACAACACACACACACACATACCCACTTACAATCATACACATGCGCGCAGCAGAGATCGAGAGGGCGAGATGAGAGAGAGGAAGAAGACGGCCATGATGAGGACGTCTATTTACTGAGAGAAGATAGAAGAGAGAACGACCGAGATCGGGCCGTGACTCTGCAGTCGCATCCCTCGGATAGTTTCGAGCTGATGATCGGCCGAAGCTGGAGTATGTATTTAGACGTGATGAGAACGAGAGATAACTGGGAGGTGGAGCGGGTGGACGGGGATTGAATTGCGATGGAGCACCATGGTGATGACGTGGAGAGGCGGAGAAGCGAGTGAGTCTCTGGTGATTGAGCCATGAGAATGCGAGAGAGAGAGATAATGTATGATTCCCTAACCATTCGCAGTCTATTTTTTTTTTGTTTTAATTCTTCCTATCCCTCCTCTGTAACCAACACCATACACCCACGCACAACGCCAACACTAAACGAAGTACATCACGTACTGGTCAGTGAAACGAGTACATATCCTCCTATATAACCTTCTCCTCCACCACACTTAATCCTTCAGCTCACCTCAACCCACAACCCCGACCCACACCATCCACACTTTACATCTCTACCTCACTTCAAATGACGACAAGCAATACCAGATTAAACTGTCTACAAAGCGAAGGTATTCGTGGTCATGCACGATCGGTCCTTAAACTCCGAGGATAGCGTCCAAGGCCTTCTCTCTCGCTCTCGCTCCTCTCTTCTAGCTTCTTATCTCTATAACTCTCTCCCCTGCGTCTCTCTCTGCTCTCCCTCCCTCTCCCTCCTGCCCCCCTCTCTCTCTCTCTATCCCTCTCTCTCTCTCCTCTCTCTCTCTCAGTCTACATCTCTCTCCGCCTGCCGGGTCCTAACTAAGACATTCAGCCGATCGTGGTGTGAGCAGGGAGCAGGACAGAGACATCCATGCATAGTATGGAGACTTGCTCGATAGGGTCACTTATCTCTGCAGGGCTGTCGATGCACATTCGCCGCGCCCCCGTTTTCTGCACTTGAACGGCGTGGGCACACAAGATGGTGTTGAGGAAACTGTTTTACCGCATTCCTTACCGTCCCGTCCCACACCACGGTCGCCCATCCATTTCGTGCCGACCACCCCCCCTCCTACCCCTCCCTTCCTCTCTCATTGCTACCTATAGCATGAGCGCAGATCGTCAGTTACGTGTCGTTTTTCCCCCTCTCCCACTACACTCCTGTAAAAAAAAAAACAACTTTTCTAACCGATAAACCATTTATACTGACTAATCAGTCAAACACGCTTTTTCTCCCGATAAGCCCCCCCCCGCTATTTTCTACGCGATTAATCCGTCAGACACACGCACGCGACGCGCGCGTACAGAACACACACACCACACATTCTCGTACTCTCATCTACTCCTCTATCTCTCTCTCTCTACTCTCTCTCTACTCTCCAACAAATTCAAATACCCGCGCACAATACAAAGTAATTGAAGATACATATGTTCACGCAGGATAATCCAATACAGCGCAGTCATGCTTACAATACAATGCGAACACGCGGACGGTTCTCTATAGCACAGTCGCCGTGCTGAGACAATTTGATCGACAACTGAATTGCAATACAAAAACAAACGCAAGCCGTAAACAGACTACAAAAGCGTTAAACACGATAGGGAAATTACTGCGGCATGATTGACATACAGCAGGTCGTAGAACAGAGGAATAGGTAGATCCGACTCCTCTAAACAGCCACACGGAACTGAAAAAACAAATCACACACACACACACACACACCACACACACACACCAGAGATGAGAGAGAGAGAGGTACAGAGACGAGAGAGAGATGACCTTTGGGAGGACGACGAGATCGGATAGAGGACGATGAGAGACAGGATTGAGAGACGGGGAGATTTCGAGGTTGGAGTGCGAGAGAAAGGAGTCGGCGGAGAGTATGGTAGGAAAGGGGCGACACAAGAGGGAGCTGAGAGGAGAGAAGAGGTTGAGAGATGGAGAGAAAAGAAAGAGAGGGGGGACGGAGAAGAAGAGAGGAGAGAGAGAGTGGAAGATGAGGATGATTGGAAGAGAGTTGAGATGATGATGATGGTGATGATAATCTTATTTCCAAGGCGATAACCAACAGATAAGCAAAACACATGCTTTTGTCATACCGGCACATTCGCCCAACTAGGGGACAAAATATGTCTAGCGATTATGACTTCCAAAACTTTTTAACAAAACACACATATCGTCACAATATTAAAAAAGTTCATCCATTAACATTTAAGGTGATGACTTAAGACGAGGAGAGAGAGAGAGAGACGGAGGATGGGAGACGATAAGAGAGGAGAGAGGCGAGATGCCCGGCTGACGAGATGAGTGGAGGATAGCGAGCCACTCACCCGGAACAACGGGGTTAATGAAAAAGTGTGACATACGCTAAACCATAGGTTTAATGAAAAAGTGTCCCCCCCCAAAAAAGCGCGTGTTTTTGCAAACGTATCTCTGCAGGAAACAAAAAGCTAGCAAAAAAAAAACGTTGTCGTTTCGCTGCACATGAACGGGCAGAGTTTACATTTCAGGAATTAACAAACAAAAAAACGAAGCCAATAAAAAGGCGAAGTAAAAAGGAAACACACTTGAACAGGCAGCTCAGTGAGAAAGAGTAAAAAGGGGTGGGGGGTGGGGGGGGGGGGGGGGGAAGGGCTGTTCAAAGTGAAAGCAGACAGGATGTACGACAAGCATCAAAGTTGGAAATGGGAAATCGGATTCTTGTACGTGGTGAGCACCTCTAAATGTAACTACGCCATGCCAAATGAGATGCCAACTAATGGGGGGACAGGGAAGGAAATGGAAAACACCTTCTTGTGAAAACTTGAAGCGCCGTTTAGCACGTGCCCTGTTTCCCTTCCTTCATCAGTTTTCATGCGAGGCGATACTCTTGCGCCCTTCCGATTTACTTTCGGTGGGGCCTAGAATCTAACTTTGAAGGATGTTCTTAAAGGAGACGTGGAGAGAGAGAGCAAGACGAGAAATGAGACAGACACGTGAGAGTTTGCGAGCAGCGAGTAGAGGGCTGGAAGAGTGGAGATGATGTAGGGGGAGACAGGGAGACCGAGTCTGGACGCCGTCGAAGGGGCAGAGAGAGACTGCGGAGATGAGGAGAGTGAAGGCAGAGAGAGAGAAATAACGGAAGAGAGGATAGACTGATACGCGAGGCTAAAGACGGAGCGAGCAGGGAGGAGGAGCAGTGGATTCTTGACCTATATACGGCAAGAGAAGTGAAATTTGCAGAGAGACAGAGACAGAGAGACAAGAGAAGAGGGGTTATTTTCGAGGGTAGGAACAGGGGAAGGGTGTGGAAAACTTCCTAAGAGAAGATGCATGAGAATGTAGATTGAGTAGAGAGACTCGAGGAGGCAGGAGAGATGAGAGGAGAGAGCAGAAGGACGGAACACACACACACACACACACACACACACAAACACACACACACACACACACATACACACCACACACGCACGAGAGATGAGAGAGATGACAGATTGAGATGAGAGGAGAGTGGAGGTTATTGTTCCATGGAATTTGAGAGAGAGAGAGAGGGGTGGGCGAGAGGGGAGCGGCCTATTGGTCCAGGAATTTTGAGATAGAATAGATGATAGATAGAGAAGAGAGGAAGAGATGGCACAACTGTGGAGAGACGAGCGATGAGGATGAGGAGACGGAGATGTGGAAAGGGGTGACACGAGAGAGAGGAGATAGGCTAGTGTGCAGAGGAGAAGGGGATGTATGAGGCAGTCGAGAGCAGACCGAGGGAGAGGAATGCGAGATTAGACAGAATCGATGAGGACCTGATAGAATGGGAGATGAGCAGAGACGAGAATCGAGAATTAATTCGTAAGACATTTAGTCTTGAACCAGACAGGACACAGACAGAGGAACAGACAGACAGAAGATATAATGAGCGACATGAGTTGGGACTGAGTTGAAGACTTTATAGAGCGAAACGACACCACCCTCCTCCCTTACAAGAGCGTTGACGAAAAACGAAACCCGAATAAATTGACACAGATCGAGGCGCAGCGGCAGACGGAACGAAAAGGGTAGATGTGCTGATGCCTGCTGGTGTGTGCGTTTGTCGTAAGCAAAGTCGTGTAGGAGACCTCATTTTTTTTCTTATTTGTGTGCAGTTGATGGTTTCAGAAGTAAAGAGGGCAACAATTTCAGCGCTAGCCATACAATGGCTTGTACTGATGTAAGTGGACGTTTAATGGACGCGCATGTTTCACTGATTTTGATCGGCGCGTGAATGCTCTCGTAAAAGGCTTTTATATCTGAACTGCTCTAATGTTTAACCGGGGTCGTGGTGCAGAAGAATCGGTATTATTATAAAAACACAAAGCGACTCGTTGGCTGTTTCTGTCCACGCCTGGTCCGAGTGCCCATTTCTGGAATAAACTGAATTTTACTAGCATCTGAAAGCGTTTTGCTACTTGGCCGTATTTCAAAATTTACGCCTGCGTGTTGTGATGCCAGCACCTGCCTTCTACCACTACCACCTACACCGACTACTACTACTCAATACAAATACTACTAATGCTGCCGCTCCTGATAGCTGCTGCTGGGCTAATGAGCTACATACTGCATACTAGGGACTACTCTGTGGCATACTACTATGCTGCGGCTAGCTACCACTAGCTACTACCACGTGCTTGCATGAAAACAACAAATAGTATTGTTGTTCTGCCCATCCTGCTGCTCTAGTCTGTAAGTTTTATCAGGAAAAAACAAAGTGCGTTATTATTTTCTATTGGAAGTAGTATTACAACAACAACAAACAACAACAACAATAAGCAAAAAGCAGGCAGCAAGCTGAGCAAACAACAACAACAAAAACTATACTACTAATACTATCTACCTGCTACCCTGATTACAACAATCTAAGAACAACAACAAGAACCACAACCTACAATACCAACCGACCACCACACGACCACCACCCGACCACCACACCACCGACCACATCCACCACTTACTACTACTCTTACTAGCGTACTACTACTACTGACTGCTGAAAATTTTGTCTGGAAAGCAGTTTTTTTTCCCGCCAGCACCGTGAAAAAGGCATATTTTGTTTTTGTCAGTAGATTCCGAGTTAATAATAACAGCCATAATAGACAAATAATCAGCAATCATAATTGAATCGAAAAAGAGTACCCGGGAGACAATAGAGATAAACAGGGACATGACATGACTTTTAAGAATGGTTGACGTATGCCATGCAAGCCATGAGGCTGAGGGACTGAGGGAGAAATGGGTTTGTTTGGTTTTTGATTTTTTTTTTTCTTTTTTTTATTTTTTTGAGCAGAGCATAAGGAGGACGAAAAAATCGTAATAAAAGAGGCAGGCAAAAGACACGTAGGGATGGCAGAAGAAGCAGGAGGCCCTGGATGGGGGGTGCAGGTTGGCAGGGTCGGAAGTTAGGGAGGTGTGTGCCGCGCATGAGTGAGCGATAAGTGTGACAGTAAATACTACGTTAGTGACTGGTGCGTGCGTGAGAGTGTGCGTCGCGACGGCGTGACTGAGAGCAGTGCGTTCGTGTAGTTGTGTGTTGTCTGGTGGATCTATGCTTGTGATGATGTGTGGTGTATGCTGTGTGCTGTGTGTTGTTGTGTGCGGAGTTAAGTGTTGTGTGTGTGTGTGACCTGTAGTGGTGTGCTTTGTTCGCAGCCATGCATGCGTGTGTGGTGTGTGTGTATGCGTCGTGCATGCATCCGCTGCCATGGTAAGCGCGCCACGCCGACAAGAAAAAATTGATTGTCAGTTGCTTCTCATAGAAAAGAGTAATAAAGCAATACCGTCAAACAGTTGTGAGTTAAGGTCCGATATGGAAGCGGTCGCGACTTTAGCCAGGATGTTTAAGGGTGAGGACGGGTCATCGTATCTGACAGGACGAGTTACAGGACGGGTCACAAGGCCCCATTACAGCGCGTTTTGCCCCCATCCTTCTGCATCTGTGCGACACAAACCCCCACGCGGTCAGGCGCCTTTATTTGCCGACCACACTCCACAGTCTTGTTAAACCTCATACCATACTTGATTGACCGAACGCTTGGCCGCCACAGGGACGGGGAAAGAGCGAAAAGTCTCAATCCATTAGTGACGAGATTTCGCAGATGCACCATAATATGTTTTAGGAAGGAATGCCACGTTTCTGCGTTGATTATTTGCAGAGTCCACGTTCAAGCGGACATGTTTATAGTCCTGCGATTTTGCGTGCCCGCAAAATTGTGCAGTTGTGAGGGGGATACCGCTAAACGCGCTTATAAGTTACAGTGATTACTAGTCTCCTTCGTCCATTTCTTTTTTTCATAAGGTCCTAACGCCTTAGAAGAAGTAGTCTTTAATTTCCATTACAATAAGTACCGTTTTTCTTCTTCTTTTCTTTCTGCTTTTCTTTCTCCTTTCTTTTCGCTCCTTTTTTACTTTTTTTTTCTTCTCCTTTCTTTTCTTACATCCGTTACGTTATTTCTTTTCTTTTCCCTCTTTACCTTTTTTGCCCTATACCTATTTTTCTTTCTTCTCACGGATTCCTTTTCACTTCCGTGTCCATCCTCCACTTCCTTCCTTCCTGCCTTTCATTCTTTCCTCCTTTCTGGTCTTCTTTCTTTTTTCTTTCTCATCTCTTTTCTTTCTGCTTCTTTTTTTGTTCTTGTTCTTTTGTTTCCAACAAATCTAATGCCCTTCAAGATGAAAAATAAACGTATTAATAAGAAGATGGCTCCCCTCGACCCGACGCCTTCGTAGCTATGTTTTGTGTATTTTCAATCTGCGCACGCCATTTAGACGACAGCGACAGATAGCACATAAAAGCTCCGTTACAGTCAGAACTACTTTTCCTGAAGCTTTCTATGGTATGACCTTAAGGAATGATAGGATTGATGATCACACATATGTTTTGTGCTCAGACGGCTCTCCTGCGATTTTCCTAACTTTATAGGTAGCGTTTATACCCCCCCCCCCCCAGTCTTAAGTCTCGAGAGTTGACGTGCAGTGAGAGGGATATATTACAAGTGGCGCCCTGTTTTAGGAAGACAGCGAGTAGCGAGATTACAACCCATTTCAGTCATCTCATCCCCTCTTCTACTAGGTTCTTCTGGTTCCCTTATCGCTGGCTTTACCTCCTACGATTCTCTCTCTACTAGCTCTCTCTCTCTAGACTCGTCTCTTGCAAACGCCGTCAAATCAAAGTGTCGCCGATCTTGAATAATCTCTGTACAGGATAATCGATTATAAGTTAGTCTAGGCAATTCTTTGACTAGTCATTGTATTTTAATTGGTCTAGCAATAAAACAGGTTTCTGGACGCGGGGTACAACCCACCACACACAACACCACACACCACACACACACCCACGATGAGGAGAGACGAAGAAGATCATGGAAGATTATTGAGACTGAGGTGAGAGAGAGATGACAGCCGGTCAGACGGACAGGGAGGAGATTGCAGGGAGGAGAGATTGAGGAACTAAGCTGGAGGGAAGAGCTGACCGACGCGAGATGAGTTTTGAGAGAGACTGAACGCATATTGCATCTGTTAGTCCCTCATTCTCTGCTATACCCCTGCCCCTAAGCGTTATAAAAAAACGGAGCTCAGAGCGCCAGAAAAGCCATACCACTTTGGAAAAAGGTGATGATAAGAACACAGAACCGAGCGAGCGCATGGCACACCAAATTACACTAAAGCCTTTAATGTGTGTCACATCTAATAGCAGATTACAAGGATAATGTCCATCCAGATGCTAAGCTTATCAATCAGGTAAAATCCTTCCCATAACTCCCCCCCCCCACCCCCCCCCCCCTCCCCCCCCCCCCCCCCCCCCCCCCCATCCCGACCATCCTTCCCATCTCTCCATCGCCAGGATAGTTAGAACACGTCACACAATACGTCACAACCATCAACGTCACAGCGTTTACGTCATTCCCCGCCCCCAGTGTTGTCATTGGACTACGCAAGATCAAATGATGACGACCTCCATGTGGAGGGCTTTTTAATTAAAATGCCGACCCGACGCGGGTCGATATTCATCAAAGTGCACCAGCGTTGCAAACGGGTTTTTGGGAGACAGATCCGACAGCTTGCCGTCCTCCCGCATCCCCCCCCCCACCCCCCCCCCGTCCCACCCGAGCACCCTTCGTCCGCCTTCCTATATTTGCACCACTCTCGTTGCCCCGTAGGCCTAGATTACAGCCACACAGGTCAAATACTTCTCGTTACCTACCCAAGGGGCCGAATGAGCGATTAGCGTGCTATGCTGATGCGTTTTAAATGATTTGAGTGGCCGTGTGTGTGTGTGTGCTTGGCGCGCAGCGAGTGTGAGGCGCCCGCTCCGATCCGATCATTATGATTGAGACATATGCAATCATTTTCATGTGCCAGTGTACAAACCGGGGGGAATGGCGGGAGAGGGGACCGAGGTGCGGGAGCGCGCGGTGGCCGGGTGCCCAGGAGGATTGGGGCTATGTTTGTTTTCAAGTAATGTTGTAGATTGTTTAAAGATACTCTTATACCGAACGAACCAAGGAATGCGTAATCTAGATCGCGAACCTACGAATGCGACTGTCAGTTTTCTCGCTTAATACTGAAACCACAGATCGAAGCCACAGATACCAGTGAAGTGAACCAGTCTGTAGCTGGACTTCAGCCTAGTTACGCAGAATTGCCAAAGGAATGAGGAACTGATTCTCGATTTCAAGTTTGAACTGAACTGTTTCTCAAAGGCTGGGGACAAGACCTGCTAGGTTAGTATCCTTGAAAGAGACGATATTTATCAAGGCCTATTCCAATGGGACCTTTCTATATTGGCTTTGTTTTCTTAAAACTGTCGATTTGGGCAGTTCCTCTTTGCCCTCGAAAATTTAACCTCTGGTTTGTTTTCACTGCAGATGAAAAAGTTTGGCAATGACGAATGGAGAATGCGAAATGGTAGGTTTATGCGCAATCAACCAAATCATAAAAAACTGCATATTCATGTCTCTGGAGAGAGAACACAAAAATGATTTCCATTTGTTGGGAGAGCTTCATATGGGTACTTCCCATTGCCAGCCCGAATACTAAGAGTTCAAAGAAGAACATGTGAATGCGCATACGCTTTTTTTTTCATCACTTGAATCAAGACATGTGTGAGATTCGCCGACCGAACCTTGATCTTGGAGCATCGCGAACACGAGAGGCATTCGAGGCACTGAAGAAAAAGAACAGATCGCGCCGAGATCATGAACATAAGTACGATGTGCGCGTTCGTGAATGATTTATTAAGACTCATTCAATAAGGAGGCGACCTGCAAGGATGCAAGTAGTAGGCGTGGAACCGCAGTGATGCACCAGTTAGATGATTCTTTCTGCACCAATATTACGCCATATCTCCAACACACACAGAGAAAGTTGCAGTAGCGATTCTATAATACATCTCTCTCTCCTCTCTATTCTGTCTCGTACTCTCTCTCTCTCTCTCTCTACCCCACAACCCCAGTTTGGTTCATCGGGACGATAAACACATGGAATAATAAGGAATTATCTCCAAAACCCCACACGCCCTCCAACCCCCCCCATAGTCCACACCTTCTTTTAATTTCAGCGTCTGTCTCCCCTTTCCCACTCCGGACATGTTTTTATTTGTATTTGTTTTTTCTTTGTAGCCTGCTGCTGCTTTCTTTTTTTTTTTTGTAAATATAATAGTTTTAATGCAAAAAGGTTAAGTTGTTTTTTTTAGTGACTCGAGCTGGCAAACTACAGTACCTATTCTGATAATTGTTTTTTTGAAGAGATGATTGAAGTACGTTAATAAATGGCAATGTTTTAAGACATTCTGTTTTGCAAAATAACAAGAGAGTTTCCGCCACAGTCCTAACTCCGTTTGCATTCGATTATCTGTAACTTGTAGATTAGAACCCTTTCCAGAAGTGGTACTCACACTTCTCACATTCTCAGACTCAACATTTACTAAGGACCAACCAAAAGACGGTATTGCAACATGACTACAACATTTCTAAGGACAAAAAGGAGGGGTATGAGAATGTAATTCACTTCAACACTGCACCTTTTTTTTTTTAGATCAACGAAGTGTGAAGCTGCCCTTGCTGCTTAAACAAGAACAAGAGATTCTGAAACCTGCTACTTCAAAAACAAACAAAACATCTTCCGGAGAAGAAAAGGCTCCAGTGTGTAATACCCATCGAAGAAGGTTTGTCTATTTGGAAAAGTGGATTGTTTCAAAGTTTTTGACTGTGTATTCTCATCTATATATGAAGAAGGCCTAGTGCATGTCGGATTCTTGTTGGAACGTTCTTTTTTTTTGCGTATTTTGCCAAATATCAAATTTCAGCATGCAGGATAATAAATAGGCATAGGCCATGTGAAGTGCGTGAGTGTGAGCGTGGCGTGGCCAACCTGTTTGGGTGTAGCATGTAATCGCTACTCGAAGTAGAATTGCTAACTCTATACAACGCGCACATCCACATCAAAGATGAAGAGAATGTCGCGTTTGTCTCTCGTGAAAGGAAATCGTCACACTGCTGACATGCCCACTCCAATGAATCACGTCCATTAAGCGCCGCTCAGTCTCGAATCACAGACCAATGGCCCTCTATTCTTCGTTCATCTGAATGTAATAGATGGGGCCCCCCCTCCGAGTTTCTCACCTATAAGAGCAAAGGATATCTTCATCGCCCACACCCCACCCCTCGCCCGTAACCCCACACCCCACACGCCTACCCTCGGAGCTCTTTCACCACATTTCATCTCCGCCCGCTACTGTCTGTCTGTCTAACCCACATGCGGCCATATACACTGATCTAGCACTCACAATCTGGTCTCACATGCCAGACGTCTGCCATGACACAGATTTGAAAGAATACCGACCGCCCTCCCGTGTTGTAGGATTCATTATGCTGCGTCTGGGACATGAGAAGAGGAAGGAGTGAGCAACGTTGCCCAAGCCTCGTGTAAACAATAAGGGAGAACGTTACTTCATTATTCAGCGCAACAAAAATCATGTGTGAAACACAATTCTATAACAAGCCTCTGACGGTTTGGCCTTCGCTCTTGTAACTAACGCAACATGTATTTTGCTTAGAATCGAAGATGAAGTGGATTATTAAACGGAGAAAAGAACCCCTCCCCCCCACCAATAACCAAGCGACAGCAATTCTGAATAAAATGCATATGCAATCAAGACACTTAGATCTTTTTTTTCTGTGATCCTTTTGTCACTGTTGTTGCAGTAAATATTAGTATTGACATTTGTTAACGTACTCCTTGTGGATTGGACCACAGAGAAAATTGCATCGATCACGATCCTGTATCATAAGCAATGTTCTAACGCTCTCTGTGATTTTGGACCACAGAGATTGCCACGATCACACTGTATGATATTAAAGTTTGCGTAAAAGCTATTTTGTGGTGCACCATGAGCCTGGACCCGATCACCCGTTCGCCGAGGAGCAGCACCATGACGCGGATAAGTAGGCGTCGCCTATGTCATACATTCCTCTGTACCCTAAGACTCTTACTGCCGATCCTTTCTTTTCTTTTTTGCTGTTGCTAATCGCCATGGATTTCCTTTTTACCAGTAGGAGCAATCATCGTTGTCTATGGAAGAAGGATTAATTGACGTTCGTTTCTTCCTCTTTTAGGCAGTAATACAGAATGGTAAGTGGGAGGGAGCGAGCGCGGAGGGAAGGGTGAGCGGGTGTCGACTAACGCTAATGCGAGAGTAGGGCGAGCAATGAAGGAGTGCATGAAATAGGAGGTATTGTGAGAGGTGGAGGGGGGGGTGAGGCGTGGAGGGGGGGGGGGGGGGGTTACGTGAGGGCGGTAGGGGGAGTATATGTCGGGCGGCCTAAGAGTGGGGGGGTATTTAGGTTGGGGGAGGTAATCATACGGAGTAAAGAAAATGAAGTACGAGTACGAGAAAGAAAGCTCTAGAGTGGGGGGCGGTCCGAGGCGTGGAGGAGAGGTATGTGATAAGTGGGACGTTTAACACGATAGCAGGGGGGGGGGGGAGGGTACGAAGGGGGTCCTGGAGGGTGTACGAGGGGGCCGATAGACCATAGGGGGTCGGCACGAGGGGGGGGGGGAGTGAGGGTTTGAGGGTTGGAGGGTGGTATATAGGCCGGTAGGGGAGGGGGTGGGGGGCTAAGAAGTGGACTACGTGGGGCGCGGGGGAGGGGGGCCGCGCAGCGGGGGGGTGGGGGGGTGGGGGGGGTTACTTGAGGGTAGCGGGTACGAAAAGAATGACGAGGGGGCGGGGGTACAGAGGACGGTGGGTACGGCTACGGGGGGGTGTATAGGCTCGGGAGGGTGCGGGTGGGTGGTACGGGGCAAGCTACGGCTTATGGCGCGGGTATACGAGAGCAAAAGAAGAAAAGAGGGGTAGAGGGCCGGGGAGTCGAGGGGGTGGGGTAGTGTGGAGCCCGGGCGGGGGGGGGCTCGAGACCGAAAGGGTGGGTGTGGGCGGAGGGTGCGTGCGTGGGTTTGGGGGGTGGCCGATGGGGCAGCGACGCAGGGATGCAGGTTTGTCGATTGCAGGAGGCCGTGGAAAAGGGGTGGTTTTGAAGAGTTAGTTCCAAAAAGATTCAAGGTCTTATCAAAGATTAGAGTCTCAGAGGATTATATTCAAAAAAAAAAAAAAAACACAAACAAAAAAGAAAAAAAAAAAAAAGCAAGAAAGAAAGACGCCGCCCCATTGAAAGACTGTATATAAGAAAAAAAAAAAAAAAAAAAAAAACAAAAAAATAAAAAAAAAAGATATGGGGAACAAATGGGCAAACGCATCCTATTCCAGCATCTCCCACATTCGCCAACCCTCCCCCCGCATACCCATCCATCCTCTCCAGACCCATGTCCTCTCGCTCGACTGGTCTTTGTTGGGTGCCCTGCTCTGTCAACATGGCCATGTGGTCCCTGCGCTGGCAAGCTTTCTATTGTCCAGGTTCATTACAGAATAGCTAAGATCCCAATTCAGATTCTCCACTGCTGGTCATCATTGTAATAATGCAGGTATGCCCGCTGAGCAGGAGAGGCTTCACACTATTAGTGGGGGAATGGATAGGGATGTGTGTGGCTTAGCAAGTGGGAACCCTTATTCTCTGTGGGAGGCGTGTGGTGCGCCGGGAAGCGTTAAATGGGTCGTGCGCTGGGGGATGAAGGAGGAGGGACCCAAAAGATGAGAGGAGAAGAGGCCGAAGACAGACCGTTAAAAAAATCAGAAAAAAAAAGGGACCAGCAAAGAAAATTCAAAGATGTTCTTGACAATTCAGAAGAACGTGAAGATTTTTAAATTTCCCATCACCCCAATCCCTCACCGTTTCCTCTTCACATAGAACCCCTTCGCCACCGCCCCCCCCTTTCCTTCCATGACCTACCTCACACATCTCCCTGTCTCAACAGCTGTTCTTGCATGATTAAAAGCATCCAAACTCGACTGAGGCCCCCACCATAGAACCCTACCCTATCCTCTTGGAGCGGCAACAATGACTACGCCCTGCACAACATGAATAGGTAGTCTGTAGTGAAAAATTGAAACATTATTGCTGTTTCTTTGTACACTTGTGCTGATAATTACAATTAAAACTGTTAAATGTACGTTTAATTAATGCCGACGACAGCGTTCACATGGAGAAATGAATAAATGATCGACTCGCGTCAAAATGTTAGGGGTAGGTGAATTGTTACTGCATGATACGCGCCTTCTCTGGAACAAGGGAAGGTAGAACACAATTCAGTATTTGGTCTACAGTATCATTCAGAATGATAAAGGAATATGTGCGAAAATATGTAAAAAACAGCAAAAAAAAAACAAAACAAAGAACACGACCAAAAAGAAACGAAAAAAAAAAACAGCAGAAGTAGCCTCAGACTCTAGGTCTTTTTTGTGCCATCCATACCGGCTTTCTATCGCCTCTCTCAACGCTAAGACTAACTACGCTC
>JADBJO010006084.1:0-12500 GCA_016801955.1 Conus betulinus
CACAAATCATCAGTTTACCACTCTGTTTACCCCAGTTGTTGACCAGAGATGAACATCTTAGTGTTCAATATTATACATTGAACTCAAAGGAGAACAAATTCCTTTTCAAGAAGAAAAAAGTTCTTAGCAAATAGAATGATTACCTCGAAGAGTATTAAAAAAAAAAAAAAAAAAAAAAAAAAAAACCTGCAAAAAGAAACATCCTTGACACTACAGAAATCACTGATGAAGTTAATGACCAAAATCAAAAAACAAAATCAAAAACAATGCTAAGCCTGCCAATCATATGAGGAAAAAAAAAAAGAAAAGGACAAAAAATCTACAATCACTGTCTTCGCTGTTGTTGGACAAGTAATTTCATGGCTTTTGCCTCATCTGGGAAAAAAAGTTCCAGAACAGACAGTTCAGACATGGACCTCTGGCTGCTGGCTGTAGCTCTGCTCCCCCGCTGGTGTGGTGATCTCCCAAGAGGACCTCCGGCAGTGTCAGCCCCAGAGCCCAGAGCCAGAGGCTCCGACCGCCACCTGAGTCTCTGGGATCACGTCCATGGTGGACATGTGGCTGACCCTGGACTCCGTGGAGCTGTCACTCAACCCAGCCCTGCTGCTCTCCTGCTTGTCGCTGTTGCCTGGACAGGTCATCTCGCCTGGTGCGATCCCCGGAGCCCTGGGAAGACTGGCCTGCCCACCTCCTCCTGCGCCCCTGGTCCCCACGCAGGCCATACAGGTCGTCAATGGGGGGCCACCTCCCCGGAGTGGGACTTCATGAAGACCTGGCCGTTCTGCGTCCAGGCCTGCTGGCAGACGTCGCGGTCATCTCTGACTGCCATTAGGAGGGCATAGGCCCCTGGGGGTCAAATCCTCGGCAATAACCAGGGCGTGTGCCACGTAATCAGCGCCGTGAGTAAATCACCTGGTCTCTGGTGCGCCTGGAGCGCACGATAAAGATAAACCGCACAATAATGCTACGGGGGGTGTCTCTCTGCTGCTTCCTCCCCAGCCTGTGCACAGCCTCTATGTCCTCCCGCTGGACCTTCACCCTGGAGCTTCTTGTTGAAAAGGTCCAACACTGCCCTGCTCACAAGCCTCCTGCGACTCATTCGCCTTCTCTTCCACACCATACACACGCAGGTTGTTCCTCCTATGGTATGCGGCTGTGTCCTCACTCTTTCTGTCAGCAAGCTGAGCCAAAAACGAAGGCATTGTCACACTTCTGGAACAGATCTGTCTTCTCTCTCTTTTGCCTCAGCCAACTGTGTTCTTAAGCTGTCATTTTTCCTGTTCCAGCTGGAAAACCCTTGCTACGCAGCTCTTCAACAGTGTCCGTCAGTTTCACTAACCTCGCTCCATTTGCACCTATTTGCACCTATTTCACTCAACACCACATCTAGCTTTTTCATTAGTTCAGCATTAGACACACTGTTTTCATGGGAGATAACTTCGTGCTCTACTTCAACGCTACCATCTAAAAGGGTGGTCGTCTCCCTTGGCAGCCATTGCTTCCGGTCTGTCAAACAAATGCGAACCGTTTCAGTGTTTCCCTGACAGATGTTGGCCGTACTTACAGTCAGATTGGCAAGCTTACTTTTCTTTGGTGTTGTAGGAGTAGCCGATAACCGAGAAGTGTCAGATGCACTGGTATTAGGAGAACTTTCACTAGTCTTAGCTGCCTTTCTTCTTCTCTTTCTACCTCCTGGTTTGGTCATGCCGGCTACCAAAACAAAACATTACAAAGTCCTGCCACGATCATGATCTGCCGTTTTTCTGCCTGAAACTTCGTGCGCGGCTACACAAACATCTTGGTATACTCTTAGAGATGGTTAATTCGCTTTTAGTAAACTAAAACTGACCATATAACCAATTAGCACAGCAGTGCACCCAAATCGCGTGTGTGTGCAGCCGCCATGAGCGGAGTTCACCTCCCCATCTCACTAAGGGTATCTTACCGCCAAATATACACAATTGTAAAAATCCCTTCGTCTTTGTCAGTAAGACGAACTGCACGAACTGCTCTTCCAGACAGAAAATTTTCTCATGACATCCGACTGAGGTAGTCAGCTTCGACATTGTTTTTACCAGGAATATGTCGAAATGTGAACTCCAAACTCTGGAGCTCAATGGCCCAGCCCATGAGCGACGACGACTAACCAGGGGCGGATGCGATGGAGGTAGGCCAGAGGGTGATGATCGGTTTATAGGACAATTTTTCTCGTCCGTATAGGTATGGGTAAAAGCGCCGAGTTGCCCAAACCACAGCAAGACACTTGCTTGCTCGATAGTATGGTTTTTCAGTCAGTTCAGCCTCTACCAATTTTTTACTGGCGTAGGCAACTAGCAGCAGTAGGCCTCTTCCCCAGTCTTGAAGTAGAAACCCTCCCAAGCCTGTGCTCGATGCATCAGTCCTAAGGACATAGGGTTTCGTTGGATCAGCCAACTGAAGGACAGGCTGCTGGATCAAGGCAGTTTTGAGTGACTCGAATGCCTCTATGTCTTTGGAATCCCATTTCAAAGCATCTGGCTTCTTAGCTCTGGTCTTGTCGGTAAGAGGTTTGGCCATATCTGCAAAGTGAGGAATAAACTTCCTGTAATAACCGACAAGCCCTAAGAAGGACCTTAGCTCCTTTTTGGTTTTTGGAGGTGAGCATCCTGAATCTTCTGTACCTTGTCCTGCTCGGGCAGCATGTATCCGCGCCCAGTCACGTGGCCTAGGAAGGAAATCTCCGCTTCACCTATCAGACACTTCGTAGGACGGGCTGCCAGTTGCACTTTTGCGCAGATGCTCAAACAGAGTCCTGAGTGATCCCAGGTGATTTGTCCAATCCCTAGAAGCCAAGAGCAAATCGTCGATAAAGTTGTAGGCCCCTTTCATGTCCAATGGTCCCAACATCAGTCGCATGATGCGACTAAAAACTGCTCCTGCCGTTTTTGATTCCAAAAGGCATGACTTTAAAACAGAATTGCCCTTCTGGAGTGGTGAAGGCAGTTTTGTCCATGTCCTCAGGTCTCATTGGGATTTGCCAGTAGCCTTTTGCATGATCCAGTTTGGTGAAGTATTGGGCACTGGCCAGCTGGGCAAAAATTTCGTCGACGTCGGGCATGGGTTCTGAATCAAAACTTTGATACTTTATTCAGGTGCCGAAAGTTAACACAGAACCTCATTCTCCCATCTGGTTTCTTGACCAAAAGAATTGGGGAAGAATAAGGGGAACTGCATCTTTCAATTACGTCCATCTGTAACATGGACTGCACCTCTTTCTTGACGACGTCCATTTGGGAATGGGGCAATGGGTATTGTTTTACCCGAATTGGCTCTTCTTGTGTCAACTCAAGTGGACACAAACTCCCAAGTTGCAACGGAGTGGAACATCAGAAAGAATGTCTTGATACTCCTCACACAGTTTCCTCACTTCTTCTGTCTGGTCTGCTGAAAGGCCTCCTGCGACCTTGACATCCTTCCAGGTCTCCTTGTTGAGTGGAGAAACATCGAATGTCAAACGTCAGTTGGGGGAAACTCATTCCCTTCCTCAATCACAACAGGGGCGAAACCGGCGTTGCAGTCCTCTCTTCTTTCGTACTTTTTGAGCAAATTCGTATGAACGAGCTTTTTTCTTCCCCCTGACCTGGATAAGGTAATCCCAATCTCCAGTGCGTTCTAACACTTTAAAGGGACCCTGCCAAGACAATTGCAACTTGTTATGGTGCAATGGCAGAAGCAGGAGAACCTCATCACTTGGCTCGGACCATTTTTGACGGGATTTCCGGTTGTAGAAGCTCTTGTATCACTTCTGGGCTTGTGCAAGGTTTTGTTGAGCCAGCTCGCAGGTGGAGGCGATCCGCTCCTTCAGTTCAAGCTGAGTAGCTTGCGTTTGCGGTTCATCAGGAGTAGCTTCTCGGGTCCACTGATTTCGGAGTATGGACATGGGGCCCTTGACCATTCGACCGCATAGGAGCTTAAACAGAGAAAAACCAAGGCTCTCCTGAGTGATTTCCCGATACGCAAACAGTAGACCTAGTATAAATCGATCCCACTCTTTAGGTTGTTCCTGCACTAGTTTGCGAAGCATCTGCTTGAGAGTGCCGTTGAACCGCTCAACCAACCCGTTGGCCTGATCGTGGTACGGGGTGGTAGTCTCCTGATGTATACGAAGGAGCTTGTACACTTCGGACATTACTTTCCAAAAGGAACTGGGTCCCCTGATCTGAAAGCACCTTGTCAGGGACACCTGTCCGGGTCCACATCTCCCAGAGTGCATCCGCGATGGTTACGGCGTCGATTTTCTTGAGAGGGGTAGCCTCAGGATACCGTGTCGCATAGTCCACCATGACTAACATATACCTGTGACCCCTGTCTGAAGGTGGGCTAATTGGTCCAATCAAGTCGACTCCGACTTTGCTGAAAGGCGTAGTGACGAGAGGTACAGATCCGAGGGGGACTCTAACGTTGCGGCCCTGGGGAGTAGTTCTCTGGCATATATCACACGTGTGACAATATTTCCTGACATCCTGTGTTATACCTGGCCAGTAAAAGTCATGTTGGATGCGTTCGAGAGTCCGGCGTGCACCAAGGTGACCGGCCATGGGCATATCATGGCCCAACCGCAGCACAGTATTTCGAAGAGTCTTGGGCACAACCAGCTGAGAGGCAGTCATAGTAGGCGTAGTGTAACATCGATGTATCAGGCCACGACGTTTTACAAACTGGGACGAACCATTGTGAGACGTCTTTGGGGGGCTTGCCCACTAACTCTCGCGCAGTATTCAGGGTTGGATCCGTCCTTTGTAAGTTCAGCACAGCATCTGGGTCCAAAGACACAGTGTCATGTGAGGACAAGGGTTTTAAGAGGGGCTTTAAAGCTTCCTTTTCCTTCTGGGCCTGAGAACGTGTAACAGCTGCTACAACTACTTCCGGAGGAAGCTCTGTAGAAACTGGCTTGTCCTCTCTGTTTTCAAAGCTGACGGTGTTGCCAATAAGAAGGGAATAGGCAGGTTTATGAAGAGCTACAGCCCACACCCTTGAAACTTCCACCAGTACTGTGGGACGAGTCGCTTGAAATGATGACTCAACTCTTGTAACATGGCAGTCTTGGCCGTGGGGAACATCCTCAGGAACTAGCCGCTGGTCCACGAACATGGCGGTAGCACCGGAGTCTCTAATTGCTTCAACCACCTTGCCACACACGACTGAGGGAAACGTGGGGCACGTTGGTGTGGTCACCTCGACCTCTCCAAAAGCACACTGGCCCGGGACACATTTTGCTTAGACTTTTTGCCCCATGTGGGTCAATTTCTCGCTATATGTCCCTCCTCTTCACACCGAAAGCAGACCCTAGATCCATTACGAGACGTCGTTGTTTGACCCGATTTTGCATCTTACGTGGACGAAGTTAGCTTGGACTCTTCCCCCTCCGGCTCTGTAGGTTTCGTTGGGCCTCCAAAGTTAGGGGTTTGAAGTGGCGCCTGGCATCGGCAAAGGCTTCAGCAACCTTAATGGCTTTGGCCCAACTTATAACGAAGCTCAGTGGACACTGAATTCATAAGCTGTTCTTTAAGAATAGAGTCCTTCACGCTCATCTCTGATGCCTCCAACCAGTAGTCCATCGTACGTCGAAGGTGCTCTCCAAACTGATGGAAGGTTTCATCAGACGACTTCTTCATGGTACCGATTTGCTTCCGGTATGACTCTGGAGTCTTATGTAGCCTACGACGAAGGGCAGCCTTCAGTTCAGTGTAACTGGCACCGCGTGGGATATCCGTAAATGCTTCCTTTGGCTTTCTGGTTAAGTTCCCAATCAGGTAGAGGGCCTTTTTCTCGTCAGACATCTGGTAAGCCTCCGCTACCGTCTCGAAGTGTTCAATGTACGTGTCTATAGATTCACTCGCATGATACACTGGTATGCGGAGCTTAGGTGGAGCCAACGGCGGCTGTTCGAGTGTCTGCGCGTTCCCTATAACACGTCGAGGAGTTCCAGAGTTCTGCAACAGATCCTGAGTGTCTCCTTCCGTGGGGACAGACCGTTGTTCCAGAAATTCTGCGCGGATCTTATTTCTCTCCTCCCTCCAGTCTTGCCTGGAAATCCAGTTCCACCTGTCTCTGAGCCTCTTCTTTCGCAAGCCTATCTTTCTGTTCTTTCTCCTCTCTCTCCATTTTTCTCCCTTCCAACTCCCTCCTCCACTGACGGTCTCTTTCCTCTCTCTCCATCCTCCTCTCTTCCATGTCCATCTTCCACTGACGATCTCTTTCCTCTCTCTCCAACTTCTTTTTAGTTTCCCTCCTCCACCTTCTCTCTTCCCTTGCCTCCCTTTCCTCTCTCTCCAATCTTCTCTCTTCTTTTTCACGCTTCTCCTTAGCTTCCCTCTCTTCTTTCTCCATCCTCACAACGACAAAGGGATCCTGGAAAACGAGGAGGAACAGGCAAGGGCCCATAACGAAGCTCCTCGATAGGATGGTGAACTGGGCGGCGATGTGAGGTCGGTAGAGGTAGCCCGCGAGGGGACGGCGATCCAGGAGGGGACCGGTGAACGATGACTGAAGGGGAAGTAGTCACAGGCGGCTGAGTACCATCCGCGGAGAAAACAACTTGGGTGGAGGGACCAGTGGTGACCTGAGTTGTGCGGCGGTTCACAGGTGTGGCCATGCCTGGTAGCACACCCATCCCCACACGAGATCGGGTCATTCTGTGATCCTCCCCTTCTGCCATTTTGCAAAGCGCGAAAGAATGCACACCACGATGTCACAAAAGAAAATGGGAAAGAAAGAAAAACCACAAGATAATTGAACACAAGGCTATCCGTCAAGGGCTACAATCCCTCGATATGCCACAGCTGTAGACAACGGAATAAGATTAGCCCTAAAAAAAAAAAGAAAAAAGACAAACACGTTCAACCACGCTGTCAATGGAATACCTGCAGTTAAGTCACCTTAACCCTCCTACACACCAGGAAGATGGGAAACCAATAAAGTGTGGAGACTTCAAATCACTAGACAAATCAATGTCCAAATAAGTTTCAAACAAAGCCAAAGGATCTCACAGCTAAGAATAGCAGACCCCACTACAGCCACAAAACGACAAAGTGAAAAGTGCCCTTCCCTGGGGCACGAAAAAAAAAAACACGGACAAACAAATACAACGCCCTAGTATAAAATCAATGTGCACCCAACAGCACAGAGCGAAAAGAGATCAAAGGCGAAAACCAAATGCCTCTTTGCAGGTATAGTTACGACACTGAAATGGTGACACCACAACCTAAGTACCACCAGTAAATCGACACACCACCCACAACCCCAAATGTGGGTGTGTGTTCAAGGATAAACGCAACTGATCGAAAGTGCCAAACTTAACACCGTCAGTGAAAATGACATAATCGAATAAGCAATCAACAAAGTTCAACCGACATCTTAAAAAAAAAAAAAAAAAAAAAAAAACGCGAAAACTCTGAAGTTATCCAAGTCAGGCCGCTATCTCGCCTGCCAAACCACAATGAATAAAACTGCTATCTACAGGAGAAAACAACTTCACTCAGACACTGAAAGTGGGCCAACCAGTCTGACTGGAAATCACCGCTTTATACCTCCACTGACAGCTGTCATGCAAGAAGGGAAGTGAAAAAAAAAATTTTTTTTTTTAACCAGATGCAAAAAAAAAAAACAAAAAAAAAACGCGACAAAAACTCAAGCCCGAAAGTGTCGGAAGCACAATCTTGAAAGACGAACTGTCCACTGATAAGCCGAGAATTGCCACGTCAGTGAAGGATTAACATTACACAAACGACGGCGACAGAAGAAAAAACGAACCGCTAGTCGGGTCAATAACCTCACGACTTACACCTGTTCGCCAAACAGCAGCACGCGTGCTATACCGATGAGACGCGCGAAAAGGTGCAGCGACCTGTCACTAAACCCGAAAAAACACGTGCAGAAAAGGGACGGAATGCGGAGGTTGAAGGCGACTGGATCAAACAAGGTCTCTACGCTACCTGGGGTGCCGGTAGGTGTGTGAAGGTGTGGGGGGGGGGGGGGGGGGGGGGGGGGGGGGGGAGAGGGGAAGTTAAAGCAACAGAGGCACAGTGGAAAAAAACACCTTAACCTAATTAGTGTTTCTGTCCATACACACAACTGACAGCCTTATTCCTCCCACACCAATTCACACACACACACACACTAGGCATAAATCGAAAAAACACCTACCAGTCACAGGCATTTTTATTCAAAAGAACTAGGTGTATGCACACGAAATACGAAAAGATTAAAAAAAAAAAAAAAAAAAACAGAAGAGGATACTCCCTTTTATCAAAGAACACAAAAGTACGACATTTTTTTTTTTTTAATAAGCGTAAGAGGTTCCTTACACAGGACAAAACCACTAACACCAGAGAGCAAGAAGACTAGCTACTATAGCAGGAGGCAGGTCGACCTACCTATACTCACCTCACTACTCTCAGCAACACAGGCACTGCCAAACAACCGCAAACCTAAGTCAGCACAAATACTGACATCGATGACCCTGCACAAAGAAAACTTGATTTCCCCCACCAACTATCTACACGCAACCTCTAGTCATGCACTAGATACAACCAGGAGGCCGCAGGGAAGAGAGAAGGCGGAAACTAGCGGAGAACGAAACACTATACTACAACACGAAAACGGACGGACACAGAACGGGAATGCCGGCGACCGCGAAGAAAAACACGGATCTCCCCCCCCCCCCCCCCCCCCCCCCCCCCAACAAACCCAACCTGGTCCGCCGCTGGAGACCCCCTTACACCCTAGGGCCCCACCCAGCCAACCACCCGCTACAAACTACGGGACCGGACGAACCAACATATAACACAATCCCAGAGCGTCCCGGACAAAGTGAGAGCTGGGTGCCGCCAATATCCTGCAAAGTGTCGAATTACACCCCTTATTACCCCGCCGCATCTCCACCAAAGATGTCAAGGTTAAGGACCTTATAGGGAAGGGAAAGACAAAGGGGAAAATTCGACACTGGCAATAACTGATAGCAAACACCCAAACACTCACTCAACCAGGCCACCCAAGTAATTTCGACAATAATGGGTTTATTAATTATAAATCGACATACTCATTCATTCCATATGGGGAGAGATGCCTAACCAAAGAAGATTGAAGACACGAGGAGAGACCAAGTAAGAATAGAAGGGTAAAGAAGAGGGGAAAGTACCTATCAGTTCTAAGTTACCTAAGGAACAAAATAACCCAAAAGCCCATAGAAAAGCAAATCCTCCCTCCCCCCCAGGACTCCCACTACCAGCCCAACTAATTAAAGAATTTCATAATGAAAGAAGAACGATAGGGGAGAGACAGACTAAATAAGATACAAGACAGGTCAAAACACCTTCACACTACCAAAGCAATCACAACCATTTTCACTCAGTCACACACCAAAACAGCCAGACTTCACCATTTCCCCGTCAACCATGCCAGCCTGCACGTCATTCACTCCCTATTACAGTCCCACGCCCACGGCAACACAACACAAACACGAATACACTTAGACATCACCCAAGTCTCTCCAAGTTCCTGCGACGCACGGTCACTTCTAAACTGTCCCACATCCAGGGCCACATGGATCACCCAGAACAGCAGCGTCGAAGAAAAATCACGGTCCCACGTCGTCAACTCCAGAAGATGCGAGGGTAGTAGGCGTAACAGACCTCCAGGGCTGTCCAAAAGTGGATCTGGTCATCTAGGAGAAACAGGTCGACGATCAGTACGTGTACAGGCAAATCATCAGGGTGTGTCTGGTGTGCATGCGCGCATGCGTGTGTACCGTGAGTGGGGACCCGATTCGACTAAGTCTAACCACTTGTTTTCAAAATTATACTGGAAAGCTTAACTATCAAACATCTCATCCCTTTTTCACAATGGGATAAAGTAATGAAATGATTGTTAAAACAATACAAAATATGACGCAATCGATAAACGTGTTGAATCACACAAATATTTAGGAACTTTTATAGATAATAAGCTGAATTTTAAATCCCATGTTGAGTATGTCCACAAAAGTGTCAAACCAGATTATATTGTCTTCGCAAGCTGCGATCATTTCATGTGAATACTGACATTCTTCGGACATTTTATTCATGCTTCTTGGAATCTGTTTTTAACTTTCTCATTTATGTGTTGGTATGGTGGGTTGACTGTGAAGAGTAGAAATGTGCTTGAGAAAGTGGTGAACGTGGGAGGAAAAATCGTTGGTGAGAAACAAAAAAGTCTGAGTGAGCTGTACAGGTGCCGTGTTGTTTGTAAAGCGAAGAAGATTGCATGTGACCAGACCCACGTTCTTGCAAATCAGTATGACCTTCTTCAGTCAGGACGAAGATATCGATCGGTTAAATGCAGAAGTGTCAGATTTAAACAAAGTTTTATTCCCTGTCCATTGATTTTATGAACCGAGGAGATGTTTAATTGAAATCCAAATTCCTTTATATGAATGTATGTCATATGTGAGAAAATGGGTAATGTGACTAAATTATTGTTTATTTGCTGTGAATGTGTGTGACCACAAATAATTTCTCAAATTGAGATAATAAAGTTTACTTGACTTGACTTGACAAAGACAGAGGGCTGACAAAAACAGACAAACACGACGGGACCGAGTCCAAAGCGTGGGCGTCGGGATAGGAGACCCTCATTTTCCGACTTAATCTTAGTCACACGGGCACTCCAATTAGCGTAATGCGTTCGTCCTGAGTGTTTGTCAATTAAAGACAACTAATCTTAAATAAATGTCAGCGAACTGCCCAGATAAACGTGGACAAACGAGTCACAAGACAAAACACAACGCGTTTCGACCTCTTAGGTCTTCTTCAGGTGAAACAAAAACGAATAAAATAACGAAAATGCACTTAGCTTTGATCGCTTCAGATTGCTTCTGAGTTCAGCGCAAGGAAGAAGGCATTGAAGAAGGCATTCAACGCCTTCTTCCTTGCGCTGAACTCAGAAGCAATCTGAAGCGATCAAAGCTAAGTGCATTTTCATTATTTTGTTCATCTTTGTTTCACCTGAGGAAGACCTAAGAGGTCGACACGCGTTGTGTGTTGTCTTGTGACTCGTTTGTCCACGTTTCTCTGGGCGGTTCGCTGACATTTATTTAAGATTTGTTTATTAGATTTCCGCCTGCAGTCGTTTCACTTTGCAACTAAAGACAACTAACTATAAGAAAAGGAAAGAACAGACAGTATAGACATATGAAATAAGGAACCCAATCTTGGAACCTTAAACTAACCAAAAACAGACTAATTTCTCCCCAAAGACAAATTAAAACCCCTTCTGACTGGATTCCCAGCTACGTAGGAGTGCCAAAACTTGACTTGGTCACTAAGGTTTGTACCCTTTCCGAAGGTGTCCAGGAAACCCAATAAAACGGGAGAATTTGTATCTAAGGAAAACGTTACCAGTAAAGGTACAACACACAAAAACTATAAGAAAATGTTCTAAACATGAATTTAAACTTATAAAAAGAAAAGAAAAAAAAAAAAAAAAACAAAAAACTTGCTAAATAACTGAGTACGAAACTCACCAAAACGGCGGGTGAAGGGGGGGAGACGAAGAAGCAGATGTGCTGGTCAGCCTCCTGGCCCAGCGAAGGACCAAAGGCGGTCAGCCATTCCCCACCATGGGAAACCAAAGGTCTGGGGCGACCAAAGAAAAGAGATGTGCCAGTGGTTGGGAATAGAGATTCCCCCAAACACGCAGCTGTTTCCTCCAACCCAAAAAGGTTAAGGACCAGCCGCTGATCTGCACCGAAGCAAACAAAAGTAATACCACTGCACTGGGACAGCGATCCCATTCGACTCCACGTTGAAATCAGAGTGCCACTTCACTCTCTTGCCTCCTTCCTCCAACCCTGAACCGGTGAACACCATCTCTCCACCAGAGTTAAACGTACTGATTCACAAACATAACGAAAACACGTGCAGGCAGCACAAAACCGCTCAGCCACACTCCTGTCACCCAATACAAGAAAGTGGAAAAGAAAAATGCAGTTGGGGATGCAGGAAAAACAAATACACGGACAGCACGCCAAGCCCTTCCACTGACAGCCAAATGGTGACAATCTCGAGTGAAACCAGCAGACACTGCTAAGGGTGATTTCACACTGCTAAAGCAAGGCTGAGTAGGCTGGCGACTGTCTGTGACACACAGCAATAGTGTAACCACGAGTAAATGCACACACAGCAATAGTGTAACCACGAGCAAATGCACACATGGCCACACACTCCCAAAAGAACAATGATACCCACAGCAATAGTGTAACCATGAGCAATGCACACACAGCAATAGTGTAACCATGAGCAATGCACACACAGCCACACACTCACAAAAGGCATGCACCAGTTCCTATCAATCATTCAACGTCCACTTTGCTCCCAATTTGAAGAGACAAGCGATTGTTTGTTCTTCGTTTTCATTGTCTTAGATGTTGTTTATCTTGCCTGAAGAAGTCCAAAGAGGTCAAAACGCGTCGTGTGTTTTGTCTT
>JADBJO010006084.1:20000-72500 GCA_016801955.1 Conus betulinus
CTGGGGTCACCGTGCCCCTTAGTAGCCAATCAAATAAAAATCGCAGATAAACGGGTCCTCCTTCTCCTAGCTCCCCTCTCCCCCTCCCTACCCCACCCCCACTCGCACTCCCGCTCTGCAGGCCCCTGTTCACCCCCTGAAGGCCATTGAAAAGACCTGCCCCTGAAGACCGTTGAAGAGACCTGCCCCTGAAGACAATTGAAGAGACCTGCCCCTGAAAGGCCATGAAGAGACCTGCCCCTGAAGGCCATTGAAAGGACCTGCCCCTGAAGACCGTTCAAGAGACCTGCCCCTGAAGGCCATTGAAAAGACCTGCCCCTGAAGACCGTTGAAAAGACCTGCCCCTGAAGACAATTGAAGAGACCTGACCTGCCCCTGAAGACCATTGAAGGGACCCTGCCCCTGAAGACTGTTGAAGAGACCTGCCCCTGAAGACCGTTGAAGAGACCTGCCCCTGAAGACCATTGAAGGGACCGTGCCCCTGAAGACCATTGAAGAGACCTGCCCCTGAAGGCCATTGAAGAGACCTGCCCCTGAAGACTGTTGAAGAAGAGACCTGCCCCTGAAGAATGTTGAAGAGACCTGCCCCTGAAGACTGTTGAAGAGACCTGCCCCTGAAGACTGTTGAAGAGACCTGCCCCTGAAGGCCATTGAAAGGACCTGCCCCTGAAGGCCATTGAAAGGACCTACCCCTGAAGACCGTTGAAAAGACCTGCCCCTGAAGACCGTTGAAGAGACCTGCCCCTGAAGGCCATTGGAAAGACCTGCCCCTGAAGACCGTTGAAGAGACCTGCCCCTGAAGACTGTTGAAGAGACCTGCCACTGAAGGCCATTGAAAGGACCTGGAGACCGTTGAAGAGACCTGCCCCTGAAGACCGTTGAAGAGACCTACCCCTGAAGGCCGTTGAAGAGACCTGCCCCTGAAGACCGTTGAAGAGACCTGCCCCTGAAGAACGTTGAAGAGACCTGCCCCTGAAGGCCATTGAAGAGACCTGCCTCTGAAGACCGTTGAAGAGACCTGCCCCTGAAGGCCATTGAAAGGACCTGCCCCTGAAGACCATTGAAAGACCTGCCCCTGAAGGCCATTGAAGGGACCTGCCCCTGAAGGCCATTGAAGGGACCTGCCCCTGAAGGCCATTGAAGAGACCTGCCCCTGAAGACAATTGAAAAGACCTGCCCTTGAAGGCCTTGAAGGGACCTGCCCCTGAAGACCATTGAAAGGACCTACCCCTGAAGACCGTTGAAGAGACAGACCCCTGAAGACCATTGAAGAGACCTGTCCCTGAAGACCGTTGAAGAGACCTGCCCCTGAAGGCCGTTGATGAGACCTGCCCCTGAAGGCCATTGTGGAGACCTGCCCCTGAAGGCAATTGAAGGGACCTGCCCCTGAAGACCGTTGAAGAGACCTGCCCCTGAAGACCATTGAAGGGACCTACCCCTGAAGCTGTAACAAAGGTCCCTCAGTTTCACTGACATCAGCAGCTGTCTTATAACTCAGAAGCGAAATGGTAATCTGCTGGTTTGACCCAGAAATGTGGTTTCAACATACACACACACACACACACACACACCTCAGCCTCAAAGGAGGGTTTACGAACTGCAACCTCTTCAACAATTCGTTAGCAGCAAAATTAAAAAATTCTTGAGACTCCCACTATCCCTTACCTCCCTCATGTCTCTCCGTCCCATTTTCTCTGTCTCTGTCTGTCTGTCTCTATCTGTGTCTCTGTCTGTCTGTCTGTCAAATCATTGTCTCTGTCTCAGTCTGTCTGTCTGCGTCTGTGTCTCTATCTGTCTGTCTGTCTGCCTGTCTGTCTGCCTGTCTGTCTGTCTGTCTGTCTGTCTCTCTCTCTCTCTCTCTCTCTCTCTCTCTCTCTCTCTCTCTCTCTCTCTCTCTCTCTCTCTCTCTCTCGAAAATTTCAGTAGCATGTTATATTCGTCTTTCTGGCTTTGTAAAGTAAATATACCAGTTTTCCACCTGCACTCCAAAGCGGGCAGCACACTATCTGTCATGCGCCCCGCGCAAAAAAAAAAAAAAAATGTTTGTGAATATTTTGAATTCGCATCGAAAATTCACCGTGACAGTGTGCTTGCTCCTCATTGGTCGAGTTATGTTTTGTTTGTAGTGCTTTGTACTCTTAGAAAACAAAGAACTTGGCACATTGGCGGAGGCAACGAACGAGAGAGAGAGAGAGAGAGAGAGAGAGAGAGAGAGAGAGAGAGAGAGAGAGAGAGTGGAAGACAAGAAGAGAACGAAATTTAATAAAGAGTATTGTGGATTCTAGGCGCAAACACTCTGTGTTTGGAATCCTGGCAGCCCCTTTTCGGCCCTTGGTCTGATATCCGCTGACAAGAAGATTTCGATTTTCTTTTAAAAAAAAAAAAAAAAAAAAAAAAAAAACAAAAAAGTATGGGAAGAACCCAAAGTATTCTGGTGACTGGGAGTTGGGTCTGTGATCCAGAGTGATGTGTTTTGTATGGGACAAGTTGAATGGAATGATGTGTTTGTATGGGACAAGTTGAATGGAATGATGTGTTTGTATGGGACAAATTGAATGGAGTGATGTGTTTGTATGGGACAAGTTGAATGGAGTGATGTGTTTGTATGGGACAAGTTGAATGGAGTGATGTGTTTGTATGGGACAAGTTGAATGGAATGATGTGTTTGTATGGGACAAGTTGAATGGAACGATGTGTTTGTATGGGACAAGTTGAATGGAGTGATGTGTTTGTATGGGACAAGTTGAATGGAGTGATGTGTTTGTATGGGACAAATTGAATGGAGTGATGTGTTTGTATGGGACAAATTGAATGGAATGATGTGTTTGTATGGGACAAGTTGAATGGAATGATGTGTTTGTATGGGACAAGTTGAATGGAATGATGTGTTTGTATGGGACAAGTTGAATGGAATGATGTGTTTGTATGGGACAAGTTGAATGGAGTGATGTGTTTGTATGGGACAAATTGAATGGAGTGATGTGTTTGTATGGGACAAATTGAATGGAATGATGTGTTTGTATGGGACAAGTTGAATGGAGTGATGTGTTTGTATGGGACAAGTTGAATGGAATGATGTGTTTGTATGGGGACAAGTTGAATGGAGTGATGTGTTTGTATGGGACAAGTTGAATGGAGTGATGTGTTTGTATGGGACAAGTTGAATGGAGTGATGTGTTTGTATGGGACAAATTGAATGGAGTGATGTGTTTGTATGGGACAAGTTGAATGGAATGATGTGTTTGTATGGGACAAGTTGAATGGAATTATTTGTTTGCATGGGACAAGTTGAATGGAGTGATTTGTTTGTATGGAGTGATTTGTTTGTATGGAGTGATTTGTTTGTATGTTTGTATGGAGTGATTTGTTTGTATATGTTGTATGGAGTGATTTGTTTGTATGCGGTGATTTGTTTGTATGGAGTGATTTGTTTGTATGAGACAAGTTGAATGGAGTGATTTGTTTGTATGGAGTGATTTGTTTGTATGGGACAAGTTGAATGGAGTGATCTGTTTGTATGGAGTGATTTGTTTGTATGGAGTGATTTGTTTGTATGTTTGTATGGAGTGATTTGTTTGTATGTTTGTATGGAGTGATTTGTTTGTATGCGGTGATTTGTTTGTATGGAGTGATTTGTTTGTATGAGACAAGTTGAATGGAGTGATTTGTTTGTATGGAGTGATTTGTTTGTATGGGACAAGTTGAATGGTATGATTTGTTTGTATGGAGTGATCTGTTTTGTGGAGTGATTTGTGTGTATGGAGTGATTTGTTTGTATGGAGTGATTGTTTGTATGTTACAAGTTCAATGGAGTGATTTGTTTGTATGGGACAGGTTCAATGTGTATGCAACCCAAAAGAAAAAAAAAATAAGTGTGCGTGGTGAACGGATGAAGTGAAAACACCGTTTGTTTTACATTTTTGCAGAATACATTGAATGATATATTGGCCAAAGAAAAAAAAAGATATTAAGATCCCCGCTCGCCAAAGGAAGTGAGGCGCAGATGAAAAATAAAGAAACGATTTCACTTTTATTTTCTGAGAACTTTCATAGAAAGGATTCAGATGTGTGGTTGCATGCGGGGAGCATGATTGTGTCTTCGCATGTGAGTGTGGATGTAGAGACCGTCGTGTGATACTATCCAATTCAACTCTTGCTACTTATAGCCCAGCCGACCACGAAGGGCAATATAAGAACATAGATAACAGCACACACACACACACGCACGCACGCATGCACGCCCGCACGCACGCACACACACTCATACACATACACACTTACACATACGCACATACGTCATAATTGCGCGCTCACGCACGCGTGCGTACACACACACACACACACACACACACACACACACACACACACACACACACACGCACACATGTACGCACGCGCCCGTGCGCGCACATACACACACATACATACAAACACACACATTCACACTTCTCTAAGATTAGCAACAGTTTTTTTTACCTCCACAGACCAAACGACAAAGTTAAATACATGTAAATTTTCTTAGTATAAACTGATTTCTAATATCGTTATATCTGGTGCATTTCATAACAAAATGAAATTCATCACCAAAGTCATTCTGGTCGCAGTCCCGTTCATCGTTAGGTACTCCTTTCTTTTTTTTCTTTCTGCGTACGCAGGCTGATACCTGCGGACACTACCTGTGCAGACAGGCAGTGGAGTTTTGTGTGTATGACCGCTTTTTGTCCCGCCATTAAGGCAGCCATACTCCATCTTCGGGGAAGGTGCATGCTATGTGTAATGTGTCATCCATACCAACGGCCAAACTTGCCTTCTCTTCCAAAAGTTGGTGATGGGATTTTACGTGTGTGTAAGATGTTGTGCGTGCGTTCACACACGGAACCTCGGTTTATAGTCTCATTCCAAGGACTGTATGGGGAATGGAGTCAGAACCAATGTTAACTCCGAGGGAAAAATCCCCCTGTACCGAAAGGCCTAGCGGAGATCCGAACCCACAACCCCAGGATCACCAGAGTCCGGCGCACTACCAACTGAGCTATTCCGGCCCCGTTTGGTACTCCAAATCGACTGCCAATTTATATCAAGAGTTTATGATTACCATAGCGAAACCGAATAAGTGGGTATATATAAACATCAGGCAACATTTTATATTTTTCACGGCAAACCTACTCTGTTTTAAAATTTCTATGAAATAAACGCTTATATCTAGATTCTAAAGCATCATTCCATGCACGCATGTAAATATCTTCTAACGAATTACGAACATTTCTACAAAGACACAGTCGAATCCTGTTTTTCTGTTGGAAATCCCGTATATACTTCAATTACCCTGATTTCTGTATAACTCATATAATACTTTATACAATCTTTAAGAATACTTGTTTGCTTGTGGAAAAAGAAATGATGACCATTTGTGCATATACTTGAACTGAAACAGGATATATTCCTAGTTTCCATGTATCAATTCCGTTCTGTTAGAACGATTTAAATGAAAAAAAAGATGCTTCAAAAAATTAAGCTGACAACTTTCCATTAGCTTTAAATCACTACATAAAAGTACAGGCAGTACCAATGACTGGTATAAGTCCATTACAATGTTTTTTTGTTTGTTTGTTTGTTTTAATAAATTTTGATATCTTGCCATCTTTAGTAAAGAAAACATTGCACAGTGCGCTTGGTCGTACAAATACTTCTGACATTTATAGAAATATCCTGTTCTGCAAAATTATACCTAAATACTTGAAAATCTGTACTATATTTCTATAGACTGGTTTCTGAACTTTACTTTTTTTTTTCTATGATTATTGCGTCCACTGAAGACTACAACCTTTGTTTTGCTACATTAACATGAAGCTTCTATGTATGACAATACTCGCTTAACATATCAAGAGCATGCTGTGTGAACCACAAAAAGAATCTACAATAATAAAAATATCATCAGCATATAAAAGTAAAAGTAAACTAATGTAACTTAACAAATCTAAATCAGGAAGAATTCAATCAATATAATTGTAGTCAAGGTGAAAGATTTTCAACTTGACGAACACCTCTAAAACTACCAAAAATATTCAGATTGACTCCCATCTATAAATATATAAGATTTTATTTCCTGATACATATTCGTGATTACTTGCAAAATCTTTCCATTTACACCTTCTTTGATAAGCTTTTGCCATAATCCCTGTCTCCAAACGGAATCAAACGCTTTCATGAAATCAAGGGAAAACACAGAACAATAGCTTTTAACGACTATATGAAAATATCAATTCACCTTTTAAAAAACAAATATATGATCTGTTGTAGAATTACCTCGTCAAAAACCACGTTGATTTTCCGAAAGTGTGTTGTGAACAGTTTTCCAGCACAACTTAAAAGTGTTATACCTCTATAGTTGTTAGAGTGCGTTTTGCTACACACACACACACACACACACACACACACACACACACACGTATATATATATATATATATATACATATATATACATACATACATATATTTATATATATATTTATATATACTCTTGTGTCTTAAGATGGTATCTTTTTATATTTTCTACTTTTCACAAGAAAATGTAGCTTGTTTTGCTCTTTCATGATTTTCTTTTGCTTCTTAGGTGGCACCTTGGTTGTTTTTTTGAAAACTCAACAAACATACTACGGTATTGCACACCAGCCTTTTCTGGGAATGCATTCTTCTTAAAACCGAAAAGGCAGAGGAGTCAAATTACCACTTTCCGCGGTCACTGAGGAGAAACAATCAGGTTTCGAATACCGGTATCTGACCAGGAGATATATGTTATAAGTATGAGTTTCCTCCACATTGGAGACTCTCTTCCCTTTGGAGAATATATGCTTGTTGAAGGTTCATTTTGAGAAGCATTTAATATTCCCCATTCACCCACTCAAGCACATACTGTTAGTTAGGCAGAATCATCTACCACTGCAGATATGTATGCCTATCTCCCCCTATTTCTTCAATCTAAGACACAAGAGCAAGCTTTGTTTATAATTCAATATTTCTTGCAGTCATTGCAACACCAAGCTGCTCTGCTCTGTAAGTTGCTGGAATGGTGCTCGGTACTTATCCTTGGAATTTATTAGTTTATTTTATATATATATATATATATATATATATATATATATATATATATATATATAGTGAACTCCGGATATAGTAAACCCCCTTGGGACCCACTGACCCGTTTACTATAACCGGAGGTTTATTATAGGTGACATCATTTATAATATAATAAACTGCCTGTGGCTGTGTTTATTTATAACCGATTATCGTTTATAATAAACTTTTGGAGCCTGAGTTTACTATAACCGACTGCCGCATAATAAACTTTTGAGGGATGAGTTTACTATAACCGATTATCGTTTAAAAGAACTTTTTGGTTGTGTTGTGTTATAACTTACTACACTTTAACCGAAAAAAGGGAACATTTTATTTCTTCTTAGATTGTAAATTGGTTTGATTTATAGATACAGTGAATCACTGAAACACATGACATGTCACTACAATCACTGGCATGATTCTTATTGTGATGGCAGTGGGAAAATCTGGTCCAGTTCCTGCAAACGCTTCTCTTTTTGGACAGCCATTCACCTGGCACATTGACCGGTGACAATGAGCGCTCCCAGACCTGAAGTGGGGTGCACTGGTACAGGAGGGTAAAGAGAACAATTACATTCTGGTGAACATAATGCTAAACAAAGTCAGTGCCAGGGAACATCCTTGTTTCACTCCATTGTACACTGGGAAGAGGTCAGACACGTCATTTTCCACTAGGTGAGACTTCATATGAAGGATCATTATGATCTTGATAAACTTCGGTGGACAAATGAGTTTAGACAGTAGGCCTACATAACCCACAAACTCTTACTACTGACAGTATCAAAAGCTTTTGTCAGGCCAACAAAGAGAACGTAGAAGTTCTGGTTCAGTTCCCTGCACTTCTCTAGTCAGTAACATCATAGGAGTGCCATTATTGTCACGATACACTTGCTGCTTGTCAGTGCAAGAAATAAGCAGATGAGATCCCACAACGTTTCACATGAATTCAAATTTAATACATGTTATCCTGATTTTTTTTTTCTTTTCGAGTAAGTAAATAATCTACCTCATCAGTACAATGTACCAAACTCAGTATATATGGAGATCACTGGTTGAGTGTGTAACTGTTTATCTCATCATGTGGGCATCCATACTGTACCTTTGGAGAGGAGGGGACTTTAAAAAAAAAGTGATTTATGAACAGAAAATGACAAAGGAGACAGCAGAGTGACAATAAACAGTAACCATAAGACGACACCTGTCTCCTGTGAAGACAAGTCGTATTAATATTTAATTTCCGAATGGACTGGCCTATAAACTGTGTGCCCGTCTGTCATATACTTGCGGGTGGTGCGCACTGCCGTTCAGAAAGATGAAAATGGCTGTCCTTAGAAATAAAGAAAAAAAAAAAGCACATCAAACACACACACACACACACACACACACACACACACACACTCACTCACTCACTCACACATACATACACACACGTCCTGGGGCAGCTTTTTCCAGTTCTTGATGGTACGGGAAATCAATAATAAATTGACTATGGGGAATGCCACGCTATCACACAAACATAGTGACATATAGACATACCTGTAAAAGAACTTCAGGTTCTTGATGATCCCCGCGTCCAAAGGCTGTAATTTGGATGTTGCACTGGCTGGAAGAAACAACAATTCAGCTGCTTTCAGGCCATTCACTCTCACGTGAGCAGTGCAGTTGTCAAGTATCAGTACTTACCTGTTTTTGCTGTGCATGCAACGATCAAACTCCCTCAGCCATTTCTCAAATAGATCTGCAGTCATCCATGCCTTGGAACTCGCCTCAGTGTACCGGTAAATGCTTGATGCCTTTAAAGCAACGGGGGTTACAAAATTTCCAATGACGAACAAAGGGCGTTTTTCTGTACCATCCACATTGCAGCACATTGTCACTGTGATTCTTTCTTTCGCTATCTTTCCTCCTTGGCACTTTTCAGATCTAAACGAAAGTGTGCGATCTGGAAGCATGCACCAGAATAATCCATTTTCATCCATGTTGAAGATATCTTTTTTTCTCATAGTTTTTTTTGAGAGTGGGCAACAGGACATCACTAACCCAATGATCTGTGATTGATTCATCTACACTGTTCCTTTTTCCACTTACTTTTCTGTATGAAATGTTGTGGTGTCTATTGAAGCGCCTGATCCAACCTTCAGAACAACACCACTCTGTCAAGCCCAGATCTTTGGCAAACTGTTCGGCTTTTGATTTCAAAATAGTGCCGGAGACAGGCATGCTGTTCGCCCGTGTTTTCTTGAACCAGTCCAAAAGGGCATTCTCAATCTCGGGCTGCGTTGCACATCTGTCATGTTTACGTCTTGAATTGCAGTCCCCCATACAAAATTTTTCCTTCATACTTTCCCTATTTTTCACAATTACACCAACTGTTGCTTTAGAAATTCCAAACTCAAGAGCTAAACTCTCTTCGCTTCTTGTCTTTTTCTTTAACTTGTTTGATTAAATCTATTTTTCTTTTCAGTGACAGTCACACGTTTATGCGCCATTGTTTTGTCAAAGGGTAAACTTGGGACCAGGACCAAGAAAAAAGTTTACTGTAAGCAGTTGTTTACTATTACCAGTGTTTAGTATTTGCGGAGTTCACTATAACAGCATGTCAAAGGGAAGTAACTCTCATAAAAAGTTTCACTATAGCCGGCGGTGGGAAGCTCACGGACTTGAAAATGAGTTTACTATACCGATGTTTACTATATCCGGCTAAAGTTAACAGAAACTAAGAAGGCTTGGGACCGGGACCAAGAAAAACGTTTACTATAAGCAATTGTTTACTATTTCCGGCGTTTACTATATCAGGAGTTCACTATATATATATATATATATATATATATATCAATTTAATAGTGGGAGAAAACAAGTGTAGACTGACAATTCCTCCATCATTATATCAATAATAACTTGGCAAAGATTGGAAGGAAACTAAAATCAGGAAGCGGGGGCAGGGGGGGTAAAGACAATAGGAATGAAAAGTCAGGGAAATATGTTATGAATATGAATCCCTTCACTTTGGGGGCATTGTAACCCATCTTGAAGACAGAACATATTGCCTGCTCCTAGGCCTTTCATTCGCTGGATCGACTCATGAGGGAGACACAGCTGATTGTGTCTATGAGCTATTGGTACCAAATAGTGACACACCACAGTCTACAATTCCATGGTATTCTCACTACCCAGGGTTCAAAAACGGAACCCAACAACAGCATAAAGACTTTAATGACAAGATTCAAACCAGGTATCCAGTAATCATGTGTGTGTGTGTGTGTGTGTGTGTGTGTGTGTGTGTGTGTGTGTGTGTGTGTGTGTGTGTGTGTGTGTTTCAAATTTAACGTCTATCTACTCTAGGTGATATTAGACGAGAAAAAAAAACTACATCAATGAAAACAGTCAAACAAAACCCTCGTGATACAGCTAGAAAGCTACAAAAAGTTTTGATATGGGAGAGTACAGTGAGAGGTAGGGGATGGATAAGGATGGTCCTTTCGTATATATTATGTAAATTTAGTAGTTGGTTAATGATTGACTCACTTAAAAGTAACCTCATAAGTATGAGTAAATAAATGTAAGAAACTATAAGTACTTACTTATTGGACTCTTTGATAAAGAAAGAAAGAATTCGTAGGTTAATGCTGGTGATTCGAAAATATTTGTAATAGTATATGTAGAAAGTATGGGTATAAATTGTTTGATAGCGGCACATGAGGTAATATGATCAACTGTGATGCTCTGTCCACAAACACATGAGGCATTTTTACTAAATTTTTGTTGTAAAAGCATCGACTTTCCACCTATACATAAGGGACTATAACTTCCTGCTAATGTGGGAGTGTGTGTTTTTAAGTTTGCAATACTAAAATCTGTGTAAATAACTTTTTTTGTGAGACTTTTTAAAGGAATTCTCTGGAAACGGTTCCAAGCAAGTGATTCCACTATACTATATTGTTCTTGAACCGTAAATGGAAAATCCACCCTGAGAGACTCTAACTACATTTTGCACCTTGTTTCGCAGCTCTGTCTACTTTGTCGTTATAATAAAATGAACAGTGTGACGGTATCCAGCAGAAAGTAATTGCCGTGCCTTGTACAGAGACAGCATGAATTAAACAGCTAATTTCAATTATCATTTCTGATCTATTCTTCAGTTTTAATGATTTCAGTGCCTGAAGCACAGACTTTGAATCAACACAAAAAAGTACTTGAAATATAGATCATGGGAAATTTAAAGATAATTTAACGCCATTAATATTGCAGTAAGTTCAGCAGTAAAAACTGACTTATTTTTCCCCGGTGAAAAACATTTTTCTACTTTTAAATCAGGTATCAAATAAGCAGAGCCCGCATTTTTCTGAATTAATGACCCATCTGTGTACACTTTTGAATGATTTTGATACTTCTCTTCAATATGAAATTCAGCATTACTTGCCACTATATTTATATTGTCCTTTTTTAAATCAGTGTGGTCAATATCAAATTGGGCCCTTTGAAGTTCCCAGGGTGGTGTAGGGAAGAAAGACGGCCTTGCAGATACAGACTTTTCGTCAACAGTAATGCCTGTGGCTTGCCCAAGCTCAGATGTATACGTTGCCAGAGTAATCTGAGAGGATATTGTTTTTGCACGTGTAGGTAAGTCGATATCTGTTCAAATTTTAATTTCATTTTTCACATCATTCTTAACTGGAAAGCTTCTTATCACAAATTTCGTGGCAGCCACTTCCCTCTGATCATCTAAGGGTAAAATTTGAGCCTCATTATATGCTCAAAGACAAGATGCATGGTGGAAAGACCCATTGCAAGTTTGAGCGCTTTGCATTCTATACTTTGAAGTTTCTTTAACAGATAATTTAGTGCACTAAAAAAAACACTTCTTGCGCGTATGTTAATCTTGATCTTATTAGACATTTACACAGATAAATTAGAGTGGACGTGTCTTGTCCCCATCTCTGTGTACTCACAATTTTGAGAAAATTTAAAGTTTTCCTTGCTTTTGTCAGTAGAAAGAAACTCGTGGAGAGCGTGGCACAGCACAGTCCTCAGAAGAGAAGCCCCCTTCAAGCAAGTGTTTCGGCCCTTAACTCCTGACACTCTAGGGGGCTTGGGCCACACACCGGTTCATGACTCCGGATGTCCCTCTGCTGCCCTTTTTTTTTTTCCCATCTCGGGACGAGCCATGGCTGGGATTCGAACCCATGCCCTTCTGGACATGCTCATTTTCCACTTAATGACTCGCGCACTAACCACTGAGCCACCTGATATTTGTAGGAAATTTAAGCCTTATGAAGTTCACTTTTGTTCCTCCTTGACCAGATCCAGCTTGAAAACCTCTCTGATGCTTCTGCCATTGCTTTCAGGGCTCTGGTTTCAGCAAGTAATCTATGTGTTGATTCCAAGACATTTTCAATATGAGGTTAACGCCCAAAAACTTGATCTGTGAAGCATAATTAAGAACTATTCCATTCATCTTGAAAATAGGCATTTTGTCGGGATTTGAGCCACTGTTGAATAAAACAATCTTTGTTTTTTCTGCAGATAAACTTAGTCCCATCTTTGTCAAGTACTCTGCTATAATGTCGAGCTCTTTTTGATACACTTTTTTGGTATGGTTTATGCTACGTAGTGGGGTTTTCTTTTTCAAGGTTACTTCCATCCACATGCATATATCGTCAGCATATTGAATTAAGATGATATTTTTAGATAGATTTTTACTGGGTAAATCATGCATTAGAAATGAAAATAGGAAAGGGGCAGTAACTGATCCTTGAGGGATACCCATTGTAAGAGTTCTTTTAGTTGAATACATGTTCCCTATTCTAGTTTGAATTTTTCGATTCTTTAGAAAACAATTGACATAATCATAAATATGACCAGACAGACCGATGTTTTTTAAGTAAGAGCCGAGAATGCCAGACTTGATCATAAGCCTTATTTATGTAAAAAAAAAAATGTCGCTAATATACAGTTACGTCCAGCAAATTGCCTTTTTATGTTTGTTGTAAGTTTCACTAATAGTTCTGTTGTCGATCTACTCTTCCTGAAACCAGCCTGATTTATAAGTATTATTTCATTCTTCTCACAAAAGTGTGTAAGTCTGTTTAAAACGATACTTTCCAAAAGTTTGCGTACATGGGATGTTAATGCTATAGATCTATAACTGTTTATGTCCGTGCAGCTTTTACCATGTTTGTGAATGGGAACCACGACTGATCTTTCCAAATTTTTGGCATATCACCATCACACCAGCATTTTTGAAATATTTCATACAGGAAATTGATAAAATTTTCAGGCAGATTTTTTTAGCATTTGATTCGAAATTGCGTCCAGTCCCACCGATGTTTTTTTTTTTTATTTGGGATGGAATTTATTGCATCTTTGAGTTCCTGAAGCGTTATGTGTGCATTAATATAGTTTGTGTTATCAGGAATAGGATCTTTGTAAATTTCTTTTTGCTCTTCTTGGTCTCTATACTCATTACAAATCTTTGATAAACCATTTTCACAGCTGACATTAGCAAACATGTTTGCAAAGGCTTCGGCTTTCTGCTGGACACTTGGTAAGGAATTATTATTTTGTTTTATTGGATATGTTGGAAACTTAATGCCATTTTTCATTACTTTTATCTCCTGCCAAATTTTTCCTATATCCTTGTGTTCTTTTATTTCAGTTTTGCAAAATGTGGACCAGTAGTGCTGCTTTGCATCTTGGATTATTTCATCATTATGCTTACTAGCCATTTTCATTTCTCTCTGTTTTCTATCTTTTTGATCTATTTCTTTGTCCCTGATATATATCTTACATTTTTCTTTCTTTTCATCAACAGCATGCTTGCAGTCATCATTCCACCATACATTTCCTTCGTGCTTCCCTAGTTTAGAGATATGTATCCTTGGAATAGAATTTCTGCAGCTGCTATAAGGGAAGACTGAAATAAAGTGTAAAGATCATCTATGTTAACTGTGCTTGTAATATCTATGGTCACAGTTTGAAGAAAAGTTTTAAAAGCTGACCAATCTGCATATTTATAATTGTATTTTGGAAGTATGTCAGGTTTTGTTTCTCTTTGTTCTATCTCTTTATTGATAGAAATTTTAATGGGAGGGTGGTGGTCAGATCCTATCAAGTCATCTTCAGGATTCATGAACAGTATGTTGCAAGTGAAGGAGATATGAAAGCGAGATCTATAGCTGAGGGTCTGTGAGTTGCTATATCAGGGATGCGGGTAACATTTCCATTATTTAACAAATACAAATTTGAGTCTGCTATGTTATCAATGAATCTGTTGCTTGTGATGTGTGTGCAGTTATTATCCCAGAAAGGAGCATGCGCATTGAAATCTCCCCCTATCACCCATTTGTCTTGCTGGTCTTGAAAGTTTTTCAACCAGTCAGTGTTCATGTCATCTGGACCTCAAGGTAAATATACAGAAGCAATGTTAAGAACAAAAGATGTGAAAATCTGACAATTACAGCACACGATGATACAGAGTCAATGTCCAGAGGGGCTGGTGAAGTTCGTTGGCAGTGGTCCAGTCCTTCACGAACATAAATAGCAGTTTGAACGCGATAGAGGGATAAGACTGTTCATAAACGGGGGGGGGGGGGGGGGGGGGATAATAAACCTGATATTTTTGGTAAGGCACTTTTGTTGACGTTCAAAGAAGGAGTAAAATTTGGTAGTTGTTATGAACCAAATACTGATTAAGATAAGCGAAGTTTCTGGCAAGAGAACGAGCGTTCCATTGCAGAATATTAATATTTGACACTTTACATTTTTTCAACTTATGTTTAGGAAGAACAATTAGGTATAAGCTAATCATAACACAATGAAAGTAATAATAATCACAATTAAATATCAGCTAATCATAACAGCCGAAGATAAAAAAGATGAAATGACAGTTTTGTGGAGATGTCCATTGTAGTGTCAGTAGAACCAGGGCGGGGGGAACGCTGGAGGATAAAAACCATAGCCCCTATGGTGTTGATGACGGGATGATCTCCTCCTAGGCCTTGTTACGTGGTCTACAAATTGGCAGATAGCTCTGTATGCAGAAGTGACGTGATTAAATCTGTTATGGAAGTTAACGGGTGTCTGGGCTCCATCTTATTGAGTCTATTCCATTTCTGCCTCGTCTCCACTTCTGTATGAAGGCTGCACGCAACATGGTGGCAGCGGTGGGATGGTCTACATCCACGTATTAACTCTCTAGAAAAACTAGTTATTAATTGAATAACTGTCCCTTAAATAAGGACTGACACTAGCGGCCGCAGATCTAGACTTTCACCATACTGATCATAGTGAACGACTATCATCATGGGAGATACGGATGATGAGACACATGTGTCGCCAATTCGGGGCATTAAAGCCCCCAAACCTTTTGTACTAGGTTCCAATCCAGCCGAAAACTGGAAATTGTTCAAGCAGAGATACAAAACGTACGCACTTCTTGCACATCTAGACAAACAAAAAGAAGAGTATCAAACTGCCATGTTTCTGCTCAGCCTTTCTGACGAAGCACTTCGAGTGTACAACGGTTTTCATTTTGACAGTGACACTCCTACAGTACAACAAATAATGGACAGATTTGAAGAATTTGCTGTAGGTCAAGTCAACGTTACATATGAACGTTTCGTATTCAATCAGAGGCAACAAGAAGAAGGAGAATCGTTTGAAAGGTTCTACTCCACAATAAGAGGTCTCAGCAAGACAAATGAGTTTTGCCCAAATTGTATGGACTCTATGATTCGAGACAGGATTGTGCTTGGAATCCGGGACCCCAACACACAAACCGAACTTCTGAAAGTGAGGAATCTTAATCTGGAGAAATGTGTAGATATCTGCAGAGCAGCTGAAAAATGCTATGGCACAGGGCGGAGCTATGAACTATACGGAAAAAACACAGAGGCTGTTCACAAAATGAAGGTAGACACACGCTCGGAAGTCAGGGAGTGTAAATTCTGTGGCACACGACATAAGCTACGTAAAGAAGAATGCCCAGCTTATGGGAAAACATGCTTTCGTTGTTCAGAAAAAAATCACTTCAGCCGCAAATGCACAGTTGCTGGAAACAAGAGGGACACACAGCGAGGTGTGTGAACCAGGTACAGAAGAAACACAGAACAAGGAGCAAGACACATGGACAGTGAGGACTGGATCAACAGTGTTGGTCAGCCCAACAAAGACGTGAAGTGTGCTATGTTGGTACAAGTACAAAAAAATAACATTTCAGATAGACACTGGATCATCTGTGAACATGCTGCCGGCAAAGTTTGCTAGTCACATAGTACCAACCGAGAAGATAATGAAAATGTGGAATCATACTCAGCTCAAACCTGTTGGCAAAACCAAAGAATCAATAACCAATCCGAAGAACAAGAAACAATACACAGTGGATTTCATTGTGTTTGAGGGCAGCTTTACTCCATTACTTGGTCTGCAAACTTCACAGGATATGGGGTTGATCACATAGAAAAGGACAATTTCATCCGTGTAGCACAACTTCATTCTGCATCACCATAAGATGAGTATGCAGATGTTTTCGACGGATCACTTGGAAAACTACCTGGCCTACAACATCTTGAAATAGACCCACAAGCAAAACCAGTCATCATGCCTGACAGGCGCACACCAATTTCTCTCAGGCCTCAGCTTAAAGCTGAACTTGACAAGATGGTTGAAGATGGAGTGATCAAACCAGTGAGTGAGCCTACACCATGGGTCAGTCAATTAGTTGTCACAAAGAAAAAACAAGGGAAACTACGAATCTGCATCGATCCTCCGGAGCTTAACAAAGCTTTGAGACGAGAACGATACACCCTACCAGTTCTTGAAGATATACTTCATGATCTGAGCAAATTCACGGTGTTTTGCAAGGCAGATCTATCAGCGGGATTCTGGCACGTTCAGCTTGATGAAGAGTCAAGCTTCCTGACCACTTTTCAGACATGTTTTGGCAGATACCGCTGGCTAAGACTACCCTTTGGTACTTCAGTTTCATCAGAAATATTTCAGAAGAAACTGATGGAAGCGCTTCATGGACTACCAGGTGTTGAATGCATTACTGATGATGTCATCATTCACGGGGAAACAACGGAAGCACATGACAGACACTACCAGGCTTTTCTACAGAGATGTCGGGAAAAAACAGATCAAGCTCAACAAGGAGAAATTATCCCTACGCTCTGACAACATCACATTCATGGGACACAAAATCACCAAGAATGGCTTACAAACAGACCCTGAAAAGGTGAAAGCCATCAGAGACTACCCAGCGCCAAAGAACTTGGAGGAACTCAGACGATTTCTGGGCATGGTTAATTACCTCTCACGGTACTTGACACACCTTACAGAGGATTTACACCCTCTTCAAAACCTACTCAAGAAAGATGTACAGTGGATATGGACATCTTCAAGAACATGCCTTCAAAGCAGTGAAAACCAAGAGATCATGAACAGCCCCACTCTGGCCTTCTACAAACCCAGTGAAAACCTCACACTCACCAATGATGCAAGTGAATATGGCCTCGGGTCCGTACTCATGCAAGATAACAGACCAATTGCTTTTGCAAGCAGAACCCTCTCTCCCCAGAGAGGAACTACGCACAAATAGAAAAGGAAATGCTTGCTCTGCTCTTTGGACTCCAGATGTTTCACCACTACACTTACGGCCGACAAGTACGAGTGGTTACAGATCACAAACCATTCGTCTCAATCTGCAAGAAACCATTGTCAAAAGCACCAATGCGCCTACAGTCCATGCTTTTGAGGGCACAAACATATGACTTCACATTGGAGTACCAACCAGGCAAGCAGATACCTGTGGCAGATGCGCTGTCACGAGCACCAATTTCTACAGGAACAGAGACAGAGTCAGAATCTATCAATTCGCTGACACTATCACCTTTCACGCCACAACGCCTTGATGAGATCAAGCGGCGAACAGCAGAAGACAATACCCTGACTCAACTCAAAGATGTGATTCTCACAGGTTGGCCTTCATCAAGACAGGAATGCCCACCCACTATCACAGCTTACTTCGACTACAGAGATGAACTCACCGTACAAGATGGGATTGTCCTCAGGGGAGAAAGAGTCATCATACCACAAGCTATGAGACAAGAAATGAAGGAAAAGGTTCATGCAGGACACTCAGGCATCAATTCATGTGTACGGAGAGCACGACAGCTCATCTTCTGGCCCAGGATGTCAGCAGAAATTCGTCATTTCGTTGAGCATGTGATGTGTGCACTTCTCACAGTGCAAAACAACCAGCAGAGACTCTCTACATGCACGAGGTTCCAGACCGCCCTTGGGAAAAGGTGGGGACAGATATCTTCACAATCCAAGGTCGACACTACCTCATTACTGTAGACTACTTCAGTCATTTCTTTGAACTGGACTATCTACTGGAGACCACAGCAGAAGCAGTTCTCAGCAAGATGAAACAACACTTTGCCCGCCATGGCATACCGGACACGGTCATAAGTGACAATGGTCCTCAATTTGCATCACAACAGTTCAAGGCTTTCGCCAACAGTTGGGGTTTCCGGCATGTCACTTTCCAGCCCTGGACACACAGCCAAGCTAACGGAGCCGCTGAAACTGCCGTTAAAGTGGCCAAAAATGTGAAGAAGAAATGCCTATATGAGGAGGAAGATCCATATCTAGGTCTCCTGAACTTCAGGAACACACCAGAAGAGGGGACATGGGCAGACGAGCAAAGACAAAGCACTTCCCACCACATTTAATTTGTTGAAGCCTGTTGCTGGAGACTACACCAGCCAAGAGAAAGAACGTCTCGAAAACAAACGTCAAAATACAGCCGAGAGGTATAGTCAACGGAAAGATCTCAAACCACTAGACTGTGGTGACACAGTCAAGATCCAACCGATTGACAAGTCCACAACCATCTGGAAGAATGCCATAGTCGTCAACAGGAGGGCTGGCAGGACCTACGACGTACAAACCGGTGACGGACGATTGTACACACGCAATCGTGTTTTCCTTCGCTCAGTTCCCCGCCCCACTCTTACACCGCATGTCCCTACAACAATCCAATCTCCCCAAACCCAACCTTCCTGCCCATACCCCATCAATGCTGACAGCCCAAGAAGGCAGCAAAACGGACGTCAAGACGAGGGACGACAACCAGCCACACCAGCTCTACCAGATCCAGTGATCCAGGAACCCAGCAGTCCATCGGCAGCAATCCATCAGGATCACAACCAGAAGATGCCTACAGCCAGTCCAGACTCACCAGGGGAGCCAACCAGAACCATCATCACAAGATCAGGCAGACCAGTGAAGCCTAGAAAGATACTGGACCCGTGATTCACTGACTGGTGAAAATCAACACACAAACATACAAATTTAGAATCATTTACAGTCACTGACAGTAGTCAAAGATAGCGAACACACCCAGACACAAACTTATATAGTGTTCAAAAAAAAAAAAAAAAAAAAAAAAGAAAGAAAGAAAGAAAAGATAATGTTTGAGTTTTATTATTTATAATATTTGAACAGCTAATTTGAATTTGACCAAATTACATGTATTCAATCAAAGTTCAGTTAAGTTCACATTCCTAATGTGCAGAACTTCCCAGAAGGGGGAAGATGTTACGTGGTCTACAAATTGGCAGATAGCTCTGTATGCAGAAGTACGTGATTAAATCTGTTATGAAGTTAACGGGTGTCTGGGCTCCATCTTATCTGTGAGTCTATTCCATTTCTGCCTCGTCTCCACTTCTGTATGAAGGCTGCACGCAACAGGCCTTCCCAAAACAATCGATGGAGGTGTTGCCTAGGTTCCTTGCAAGAACATACGCTCCTCTTGAAGTGGGGTGGATATCGTCCTGATTGAGGAGTCTGTAGTCACTGGCCCGCAGGTTATCATGGCTGATGAAGGTAATATCATCTTCAGAGACGAGCTTCGACTTTGTAAAGGCGTTCAGTAGTTCACGCTTGATGTTGTAGGTTTTTTTGTTTCCGACAGGCGCCTCTTGGCTTAGCGCTATCTTTGCCTTCAGGAACTGCTGTTTTTGATGTTCAACACAGACCTGTATAGCTTTGTGCTGATGTCTGATGGTTCCTTTGACTTGATGTCGTTAAGTCCGACATGCAGAGCAACGCAGTCTGGTTCAGGATGGAGTTGCTTCTTTCATTGCTAATTTAGTCACTGATTGTGAATACTTTTCGTTTGGCAATCTGTAATCCATATGACCGTCCCAGCCGATTGCCGTCAATTTTGTTCAAGACAGAATCGTGAAGAAGCAGAACACGAGGAGCATTAGAAGAACTTGCGTCATTTTCATTGTTGATGTCATGTCTGTCTTTGACGTCATGCATTTTGTTTTTTTTTTGTTCTTTACTTGTTTTTGCTTGGTTTCGTACATTTTCTTGATGTTTTTCTTCGTCATTCTTATTTTGCCCTGTTGCCAGATAGTGTTTAGCAGCATCGGCATATGAACTGAAATTATTTTTCAAGTCAGTTTGCGTTTGGGTGTCACTAACCTTTTGGTGCCGTTCAGATCTAAATCGTGAGATGCTGCTGCTTTCGTTGCCTGCACCTCTGTTTGTTCCCGAACAGTCATCTCCAGTGCTGAAATTCTCCCACATAATGACGAGATGACTTAAGTCATTTGTTTCAGCTGCGACAAAATGTGCATGTCAGATTTCCGTCGGGCATCGACTTTCCATTCTATTGCTTGCTTCATCGGACTGATTCGTTCTCTCTGCTTCCGAAGCTCTTTCGAGGCCTTTTGTCAGATCTTGGCCGTCTTCGCTTTCGTTGCCCAGTTTTTTTACCATTGGCGCTCCCCGATTTCTTTGATGCTATTTTGTGGGGAGTGTGGACACTTCCCATACTTCTCGTCCTTGCCATTCTTTTGTAGATTGCGTTAAACCCTGACAGTTGAAGTTCAGAGACTTGCGTTTTCCGCCATTTTGGTCACGTGTTTATGAGTGTGTGCGTGTGTGTGTGTGTGTTTGGGAGAAGGGTGAGAAGAGGGAAGCAGTGGGTGGGGGGGAACTGGGGCGAAAACCGGGGGCGGTGGCGAAGTAGAGATTTGCACAGAGAGAGGTAGAAAAGATTGGGTAGAGAGAGATGGACAAAATTGGGTGAAAAGAGATGGAAAAGATTGGGTCGAGAGAGATGAAAAGATTAGGGGGATCGAGATAGAAACGACTGGGTAGTGAGAGAGAGATAGAAAAGATTGGGTACAGAGAGATGGAAAATATTGTGTTGAGAGAGATGGGAAAAAATTGGGTTGAGAGAGATGGAAAAGATTGGGTGGAGAGAGATGGAAAACATTGGGTAGAGAGAGATAGAAAAGATTGGGTACAGAGAGATGGAAAAGATTGGGTGGAGAGAGATGGAAAAGATTGGGTAGAGAGAGATGGAAAAGATTGGGTAGAGAGAGATGGAAAAGACTGGGTAGAGAATCGTGACAGGCGGGGAGAACATGGGGGATGGGTAGGGAGGTGGGCGTGGAGGGAAGGGACGTGCGCGCACGCTTGAGTCTATGGATGTGTTTGTCCAATCATTAGACAAGGACAGGACAGACATAGTATTGTGTTGTGTGTGTGTGTGTGTGTGTGTGTGTGTGTGTGTGTGTGTGTGTGTGTGTACCCCACCATACATTGTGTCCCGAACAACATTTTCCACGGTCAGACACAATTGAAAGTCAGGTTTAAAGATAAACCGTCAATGATAGGACAAACACAAAGACGTTTTACAAACATGTTTTAGATTACAACTGAAAACACGAAAGGCAAGATAAGGCAAAACTAAACTGAAAAGATAATACTAAAATAACAAAACAACAATAAAACTTAAATGAGACATACAGTTCATCGAGTAAACTCCATGTTGTATAGGTAGTCCAGGCCAGTTTTAAATCTTATCCTGGGACAATGTATGTTTCTGTAAGTCTGTCTCTGTGTCACGCTTTATGTCTGTTTGTCTGCCTTTCTGGCTACTCTCTCGCTCCTCGCGAACACACACACACACACACACACACACACGCACGCACGCACGCACGCACGCACGCACACACACACACACACACACACACACACACACACACACACACACACACACACACACACACACACACACTTCAGCATGGAATGAAGAACCTTAAAGTCTGTCTGTTTATGCGACAATATCACAGATATGCACGGAGAACAAAGAAAAGGGTGAGGCTGTCCATTTGTAGACACACATACACTCACTCACAAACATAGACAAACACACACACACTCACACACATAGACAAACACATACACTCACACACACGCACACACACACACACACACACACACACACACACACACACACACACACACACACACACACACACACACACACGCGCGCGCGCGCGCGCGCGCGCGCACAAACACACCATTAAGAAAAGCACACATACCCTTTTGTTTTGTTTTCCGATGAACAGAGGTACTACTGTCTTATGACAAAAAACACTCCTTTGTCTTTGTCACCTCAAAGCTCCTTTGTCTTTATTTGCCTGGCATGTCTCTTTGTCTTTATTTGCCTGGCTTATCTCACAGACAGCTTAAAGCAACAAAATCTCAAAGCTCCTTTGTCTTTATTTGCCCGGTTTGTCTCACAGATAACTTTAAACAACAAAATCGCTAAGCTCCTTTGTCTTTATTTGGCTTGTTTGTCTCACAGATCGTTTAGAACATCATCTCAAGGCGCAAAATAAGGAAAGAGAATCAAACACAAACAGAAAATAACTCAGTGATGTACACTTTTCACCATTATGTCCCCTACTGCCCCCCCTGCAGCCACCTCCCTTTTCGGTGTCGACCTCCCCCCAGTCCCGAGCTTTCATACAGTACCGAGGGGAGGAATGGCTGTTGGGTTAAACAGCCTCGCACCGTATGCAGTCTGGCCCTAGGGCGACACCAGGCTGACGGACTTCATATGTGCAGGCGTTCCCTACATGTATGGACATCCATTGCCCTTGCCTGATACGAGGCTCTGTCAGGGCGACCGCTTACAACCCCTCAACACTAAGAATGCCTTTTTATGGGTTCTTAAAATATTTAGCCTCGCTTGCTCCTTGAGGATCTCCGGGTGCAAGCTTTGGGACTTAATAATTGACATGAATAATTGGCGTAGCAAAAAAGAGATTGGAGAAGAAGAACGGTAGGTACAAGTATAACAAAAGCTGAAAGACTCAAAGAAATATGTCAGGATTTGTACATGGAACTTCTGCAGTGCCAGAAAGAGGATCTCAATAATTAAAAAACTAGCATATGACTTTGTTCTGTGTCTACAAGAAACTAGAAGAACCGCTATCAGACCATTGCGTTTGGATGACTTCATAATCTTTGAAAAGCATGATGGACGAGGACTAGCCATGATAATAAAATCAACTTGAAAAACGAACTGTTCAGCATAGACTTGGAAAAATGGTGTGTAGCAGCACACGTGAACTAATGGGTGTGAGGCTGGAAAGACCTGAAAAGCCTTGTACTCATCAATGCCTACATACACCCAGGCACCCACACATCAAAAACGGATTGGACCTTTTCAGAGGCAATAGAACATGAATTTGGAGGCTCTGTTATACTATGTGGACATCTTAATGCACGGTCAAAATTGTGGGATCAACATGGCACCAAACCTCAAGGAATTGCATTGGAAGTGATGCTGGATGAAGTACTTAGTGCACTGACATCATCATCATCCCCAACACATACTGGGATGCAGGGTGACTGACAGTATCATTGACTTTGCACTCATTGGACCAAAATTCACAGCAGGCGTCACTGCGGAAGCACTTCTACATCATGGAAGTGATAATTTCCCTGTTGTGTTCAGTTTACAGAAACTATCATCAGTTTAAACAAGCGGAACACAAGGACCCTTTTCAATACATCATAAGAACTTTCAGGAGTAGGAGATGCAAAAGAAATGATAGTACAACTACCTAAACAAGTGGTTCAACCCCTTTGGTAGAATATAGACACAGCAGCTGCCTGGAAAGAGAAGCGCAATGCTGTAAGAATTTGACAGAGAGAAAGAAGAAAACCTTGCCCTGTTTGTTTAAACAGACGTGTATCTGAAAACTGAACAATTCGAAAGAGTAGCTGAAGAAGCAACAGAAACCAAGTGGCAACAGCAGTTTTGTCTGTCACGTGATTATGACACAACACTGACTCAGTTCTGACACTTTCATAATCGCATGGAAAGAAAACACAAAAACACACGCAATCCCAGATATCTTAGATGGGATCACAAAACTCAAGACAAATGTGGAGTAAGGGTCGGCTCTACTTAAACGTTTCATAGAACAGAGTTATCAAAGAAATTTGTGGGAAAAGGAGAACTATCTGACCTAGTTAAACCAACACCTAACTAAGACTGGCATTGATGATGAAATGACAGCATCTGAACTATATGATGCAATAGCTAGATGCGCTAAGGATAGTGCTCCAGGACCAGACAAAGTACGGTATGCAGATATCAAACAGCTCTCAGAAGAAGACAGATCCAATCTCCTCAGGAGAGTTTTGATAAGTGCTATTCCTTGACTATGGAGCCAGTAAGACACTTATATGATGGATAGCAGCAACACTTCAGAAGCGAACCACCATCCTACAATTTGGAGACTGGACGTCTGAGCCTCATAAACTTTCTATGGGACTAGCTCAAGGTTCTCTCTCCCCTGTTTTATACAATATTTACACTAAAGGCCTTGTTGACCTCAATAAAAATGGAATTGCTCGAGTTTTGACACTAGCAGATGACGGCCTGATCTACAAAACATCAAAGAATTCTCAAGAATGAATGAAAGCAGTTCAGCAGCAGTTGAACAGCATTGCTCAGTGGTGTCAAGAAACTGGATCGTCCATCAACCCTACAAAAAGCCAAAAAGGTCTATCAGCCATGAAAGCAATGGCAGCTAAAGGCACTGAACAACTCTCTCTCTCTTCCCATTTCCTTGTTAGTTGTGCACACCTTCTGTGTACCTGTGTTGTTTTTGTGTGAGTGTGTGAACACTTATCACTTTTTCTTTTGTTGTTGCTATCTTTTTTTTTTGTCTGTCACTAACTCATTCTGCCGATGAAGACACTTAAGTGTCGAAACGTTCTAACTTCATTTCCACCTGTAAGTTGACATTTTACCATTTCTCTGCTGTTTCACCTGTTGTGTCAGCATGCTGCAGTCAACCTCTAATTCCTTTTGCAATTGAACAACGCCACCTCTACTGAATGCAAAACACCAGAGGAAGATGAAGAGCAAAGAGTGAGTGGGACACCTGGGATGGACAGAGGCAGTCAGATCTTGTTGTGTCATAAACATCTAATCTCCCCATCTGCTTTAACGAATTTCACCATTCTTTGACACAAGTCTGCAGTCCTCAATGTCTGCCCAGAGCAATGTAAAAGTAGGAATGAGGTCAAGGTTATAAGGTGAATCACATTCAATCTTCAGATCCATGTGACTACCAAACCGACCCCATCCCTCCACCCCTTGTCAGAAAGCTGGTAGTCTCTTCCAGCCGTGTGCCGTTATAACATGAAATGGCCAGAGGATTTTTTTTCTCAAGTTATGATAAGAAAAAAACAGACTAAAACTCACATACTTATGTCCTAACTTAGGGCTGTGTGTGTGTGTGTGTGTGTGTGTGTGTGTGTGTGTGGGTGGTGGTGGTGATGATGTGTGTGTGTGTGTGTGTGTGTGTGTGTGTGTGTGTGTGTGTGTGTTCGTGCATGCATGTGTGTGTGTGTGTGTGGTGGTGGGTGGTGGTGGTGGTGGTAGTGGGTGTGTGTGTGTGTGTGTGTGTGTGTGTGTGTGTGTGTGTGTGTGCGCACCACCACCGCCACCACCACTACCTCCACACACACACACACACACACACACACACACACACACACACACACACACACACACACACACACACACACACACACACACATACACACACACACAGAGGGAAATGGGGGGGGGGGGGGGGGGGGGACGGAGACGGAGAGAGACCGAGAGTCAGGAACAGGCAGACATGCAGACAGACAGACAGATGGATAGATGAAGGGATAATATAAACGGTATTCATATGTCGACATTGATAGCCTTTTTATTTCATCTGCAGACATCTTTAAATCACATAAAACTAGGACAAACATGATAGCTTATCTATTGATCTAAACTAGTCCATGTTGACATCGTCAGCCATTCTGCTTTATTTTCTTTTCGCTCAGACAGAAACAACAGTGGCTGATATGACAAAAAAGCATAAAAGTGTATAGGGGACAAAGAAATTCTGTAGAACGAACAGATGTTGTGAGTTCTGCGCAGCTCTTACGTTTTCAACCAAACCGTGAGACCACAAAAATGGCATAAGTCGTAACAGGGGAAGATGCATGCAAACATTTTCTAAAACAAAGACAGGTACACAAGTCACAGGCACATGAAAAAAACACACACCTGTGGACGACCATAAAGAAAGTAGGACAAAAATAAAAGGCCGAGTGAAAGAGTGTGACAGGAAAGAGGGAGTTTACAAGCACTGACAATCCCACAGAAAATAGATAATTGTTGATGAAAGATACTCTCTCCCCGGCATCCCCTGGAAGGCTGTTTTCTGCTGTCGACAGTCATTGAAGGGAGACATCACTAACAATGGCTGTGTTCATGGTTTCCCTTCTGGACAGCAGAATTAACTACTATACATGGCTCCTGGGCAACGTCTGTCCATCACTATGGCAGCAGAATTACTTACTATACATGGCTCCTGGCAACGTCTGTCCATCTATGGCAGCAGAATTACCTACTATACATGGCTCCTGGCAACGTCTGTCCATCACTATGGCTGCAGAATTACCTACTATACATGGCTCCTGGCAACGTCTGTCCATCAGTACGCGTGCTGGTTGATAACAGATTGGCTTGCATAGAATGCACAGAGAGAAAGCATTATCCAGTAAATCTGATGCTTCGGGGTGTGAGTGTGACGGTACTAGAAACTGATCCACAATCCCTGGCACCAGGTGTTCCTTACCACGTGGGACGGACTGTTGGGGAGTTGAAGAATGTTTCGTGTCTCCTGTTTTTTCCTCCACACTGTGATCATACTCATGAAAAGAAATCAACATAGTCGGAAAACGCTGAGTAAACAAATTGAGAAACAGAATATAAAAGTTCAAGAAAGAAATCAACATTTAAGAAAAGAAATGAGAAAATCAGCAGGAAACAATGTCTAATATACAAATCTGAATCCCTGTTGTACAAACTATTAACAGCCAGTTTATCTACAGGACATGAACAAGTTTTGTATTTCTGTTTTTTCAACCCAAGTCCAATGGTAGGAAGGTTTGTTTTGTGGGGCTTTCGGTGGTGAGGTCGATATGGTGGGTACGTACTTCAATGGCTACCAACCCTTTGATGATCACCGTGATCACCGACACCTGGTTCAAGTCAGAGGTTTCCGCTGTGGAAGGAGCGTTACTCCAAAGCTGCTCCTTCCGATTCCCCTGTAGGTCTGCAGCCACAACCACATCTAGTTTTGCCCAGTCGCAGCCATGACACTGTGGTCAGGAGAAAGCACTCAACACAAGACAATAGGTGGAATATTGCAGAAGACATGCTGTTCTGTGTCAACACAACGATAGGTGGAATATTGCAGAGGACATGCTGTTCTGTGGAGGAAGCAGTCAACACAAGACGATAGGTGGAATATTCCAGAGGACATGCTGTTCTGCTGTCGAGTCTCTTCACTGGTGTTTTCTGTTGCCTGCTGTGGTCAGCAGACGTAGCACATCACTATGAAGTCCTTTTGCCTGCTGTGGTCAGTAGACGTAGCACATCACTATGAAGTCCTTTTGCCTGCTGCTCTGGACGCCACTGGACTTGTCTTTTTAAAACACTGTGATAGATCTACCAGAATTCTAGGTGTGAGAGTATACCAGAATTCTAGGTGGTGAGAATCTACCAGAATTCTAGGTGGTGAGAATCTATTAGCATTCTAAATGGTGGGAATCTGTTAGCATTCTATGTGGTGAGAATCTGTTAGCATACTATGTGGTGAGAATCTATTAGCATTCTAGGTGGTGAGAATCTATTAGCATTCTATGTGGTGAGAATATACCAGAGTTCTAGGTGGTGAGAATCTATTAACATTCAAGGTGGTGAGAATCTGTTAGCATTCTATGTGGTGAGAATCTATTGGCATTCTATGTGGTGAGAATCTTCCAGAATTCTGGGTGGTGAGAATTCTGTGGTGAGAATCTACCAGAATTCTAGGTGGTGAGAATCTATTAACATTCTAGGTGGTTAGAATCTATTAGCATTCTAGGTGTTGAGAATCAACCAGAATTCTAGGTGGTGAGAATCTAGGAGGATTATAAGTGATATATCTCCATTTGATGCGAAGGGAGGACGGCCGACTCTATCAGCCGTTGAGGAATCCCGATCAGCATCAAAAACCTCGGCCACTGTGTCCCACAATGTTTCATTGACACACTTCTTCTCAGCTTAAAGGATACGTATGAACTTTTTACATGCAACGTCTTCAATTTCTTGTTTTGCCTGTCGTGAAACTTAACTGACACATGCTAATGACTCATATGGCCAACGTGTAAAATTCCACATTATCTAAAGCAACCCACCAAGAGCAGTTGGTCAAATTGGTTAATGATAAATTGACCAGCATTACATCTGTTTTCAGTGCATCTCTCTGAATGCAGTGTCACTCCCCATTGTTCATCCCTCCTCCTACTTCTACTCTCCTTCGTGGGAAGGTGACAGTTGTGAGTTCACTATCAGTGGTAATGGGTCCAACTTGCATTGGCCATCAGTACGATGCATGCTGAGGCCACAGTCTTGTAGGTCAGTGGTCTCGGTGAAAGCTATAAAGACACTGACGCCATGGGCTGACAACTAGTTTGTCTCTGAGGAGCGCACTCTCAAGGCAAAAAACAGTTCTCTGCCAACATGGCGGCACCAGTCTGCTGGTCCTCTGGCGCTGCACTACTCATCTGTCTGCATCTGGTGGTAAAGGCTGCTAGTTCAGTGGATTGCGTCTCATCTGAGCCTCTCTCTCTCTCTCTCTGTCTGTCTGTCTGTCTGTCTGTCTGTCTGTCTGTCTCTCTCTCTCTCTCTCTCTCTCTCTCTCTCTCTCTCTCTCTCTCTCTCTCTTGTTTGCTCACGTTTATGCTCTTTTAGTGTTGTTATTTGTGGACCAGTTTCAAACATGTTCTTCTTTGGTGGCAAATCTGAATTAGAAAGACGTTGAATATTCACTCCATTTTGCTTGAGTTGATGACCTCCATCTCTGTACTGAGACAGTTTTTTACATCATTCACACTTGTCATGGAGTTTTTTTTTTTTTTTTTTTTTTTTTTAGTGTAACCTTAACCATGGTCCCGCTCACAGGTTGTGACAATTTTCCACACGTTTCTACGTGGATTATAAATGTTTGACGTATTTTTCCTGCAAACACCATATCAATATTAATGATAGTAATGATTATCTATGGCACTTAATCTTACATGATAAGTCCTGAGCGCTTACAAATGCAGAAAAAGTAAAGAAAAAACATAATGAAAAACAATTAGATGAAACTGCAAGAAGTACCATGCAAGGGTACACATTGACACCCACCCACGCACACACATAAACACACACACACACACACACACACACACACACACACACACACACACACACACACACACACACACCACGCGACGGGACATGTGCACACACACATGCACGCACGCACGCACGCACACATTAGTCGCAGAATCAATTTGATGGGTAAGAGAAGAAAGAACTGCTATTGATAGGTGAAGAGGATTGTTTTAAGAGATGCCCTGAAGGAAGACAGAGAGTTTGAACTACGCAAGATACTGGGAGTTTATTCCAAGAAACCGGACCCTGAAAAGAAAAAGAACGATCGCCATATGTTTTAGTTCGAAATCGAGGGACATTTAGCAGAGTGTGGTCGGTATAAGAACGCAGCTGCCTAAAGGAACATAGATTTGAAGGAGATCAGAAAGGTAGGAAGGAGCTAAGCCATTCAAAGATTTAAAGCAGAGCAAGGACAGTTTGTAGTCTATTCGTTTTATCGACCGGCAGCCAGTGAAGGGAAAGAAGTGAGGGAGTGACATGAGACGATCTTGGTCGTCTAAGAACCGTAAGAACCATACGAGCGGCATTGTTATCACAATAATCAAGTCTAGATAGAATGAAGGCAGAAACAAGGAATTTTGTGGCATCAACAGAGAGATGTCGCACAGAACCAATGCGGCGAAGCTCAAAGTAACACAGACACGGCAGGCTGTGGAAACATGTTGCTGGAAGTAAGGTGCTGAGTCAAGGGTAACACCTAAATTCCGTGCAGATGATGTCTGAATAAGGCAATGTTTCAGTTTGATAGAGTTTGGGATACAGTCAGATAAAAGAAAAATTTTGGCTGCAAAGAAGATCATTTCAGTTTTTTCATTGTTGAGCTGAAGTTTGTTAACTGTCATCAAGATTTTATGTCCATGATACACAACTGTGTGCGTTGGATTGCAGAAGGCAGCTGAGCGATATCGCTGGATATGTAAATTTGATAGTCGTCTGAAAGGAAGTGGTGAGACAGGCTGTGATGGGCAACAATGTCGGAGACTGGATGGGTGTAGAGTACGAAAAGGAGGGGGCTCAAGACGGATCCCTGAAGAACTCCGTACTGAAGCTAGAGGATAGCTGGTTGAAAGAAGAACCATTAACAGAGACAAGCTGAGTTCGATCAGATAGATAAGACTGAAACCATGACGGTGCTTTATCAGAATTGCCGAAAGTGTCATGCAGACGAGACAAAAGAACTGAGTGATCAATGGTGTCAAAAGCAGCAGGCAAGTCAAGAAGAGAGAGCAGAGATACTTGATTATCATCGATGGCCAATAAGAGATCGTTCACAATTTTCAGGAGAGCAGATTCTGTACTGTGGCCAGAGCGGCACACTGTAAAGGGTAGAGAGAGGTTGTTGCAGTGTAGGTGATTGCAAAGTTGAAGAAGGACAATGAGTTTAGAAAAAAAGGGTAAATTAGAAACAGGCCTGTAATTTTTAAGATTATCGGCATGAAGGGAGGGTTTCATTAGTAAAGGTCTAACAACTGCAGTTTTGAATATAGAAGGAAAAAAGGCTGAGCTTAGGGATTCAGTCACAACTGCGGTGATACATGGCTGGACACTATGTGAATTGGCAATGCGAGCTACATGGCTGGACACTATGTGAAATGGCAATGCGAGTTGATACGGAGGAGGCCAGGGAGGGTTACATATGTCTTCTCACGGAGAAAATGCACGATGCTCAAACACCCCGTGTCTTGGTGTTTCACCCATGGCTGTCTGTGGCGCCATTGGCTGCTTTCACCGGCTGTTTCCATGGCTGTCTGTGGCGGCATCGGCTGCTTTCACCGGCTGTTTCCATGGCTGTCTGTCACAGCATTGGCTTTTTCACCGGCTGTTTCCATGGCTGTCTGTGGCGGCATTGGTTGCTTTCACCGGCTGTTTCCATGGCTGTCTGTGGCGGCATTGCTGCTGCTTTCACCGGCTGTTTTCATGGCTGTCTGTGGCGGCATTGGCTGCTTTCACCGGCTGTGTTTCCATGGCTGTCTGTGGCGGCATTGGCTGCTTTCACCGGCTGTCCATGGCTGTCTGTGGCGGCATTGGCTGCTTTCACCGGCTGTTTCCATGGCTGTCTGTGGCGGCATTGGCTGCTTTCACCGGCTGTTTCCATGGCTGTCTGTGGCGGCATTGGCTGCTTTCACCGGCTGTTTTCATGGCTGTCTGTGGCGGCATTGGCTGCTTTCACCGGCTGTTTCCATGGCTGTCTGTGGCGGCATGGCTGCTTTCACCGGCTGTTTCCATGGCTGTCTGTGGCGGCATTGGCTGCTTTCACCGGCTGTTTCCATGGCTGTCTGTGGCGGCATTGGCTGCTTTCATCGGCTGTTTCCATGGCTTGTCTGTGGCGGCATTGGCTGTTTTCACCGGCTGTTTCCATGGCTGTCTGTGGCGGCATTGGCTGCTTTCACGGCTGTTTCCATGGCTTGTCTGTCACGGCATTGGCTGTTTTTACTGGCTGTTTCCATGGCTGTCTGTGGCGGCATTGGCTGCTTTTACCGGCTGTTTCCATGGCTGTCTGCCACGGCATTGGCTGTTTTCACCGGCTGTTTCCATGGCTGTCTGTCATGGCATTGGCTGCTTTCACCGGCTGTTTCCAGGGGACCGGTCGAGGCTGTCTAGCCATGTTCCCACATCGTTCACTGCTAATGAATGTCGGGGGAGGGGGGGGGGGTGGTCACACAGACATTCATCCATCAACAAGAAAATCCAAACAATTCTTCAGGTTGGGGCCAGGGATATTACTATGTTACCACATGCTGTGTGGTGTGTCATAATGTGAGCACTAAATACTTGTGTTCCCATTGTTGAAATGTTGTAGTGTGTATCATAATGTGGGCACTAAATACTTGTGTTCCCATTGTTGACATGTTGTGGTGCCTATCATAATGTGGGCACTAAATACTTGTGTTCCCATTGTTGACATGTTGTGGTGCGTATCATAATGTGGGCACTAAATACTTGTGTTCCCATTGTTGACATGCTGTAGTGTGTATCAAAATGTTGGCACTAAATACCTGTGTTCCCATTGTTGACATGCTGTGATGTGGATCGTAACGTGAGGACTAAATATTTGTGTTCCTATCGTGGGAATCAGATGCGGACAGCCTGAATACTATGTATGAAATGCGTAAGGTTTTCAACAGCGAATGATAATCATTCTTGCCATGGTGGGAGTGGGTGAGGGTTTGGGAATCTACTATTTCCATTTGCCATGCCCCTGTCCCATTGTCCCAGTGTTTGGCTTTACACGGGTGACGTGTGGCCACATCCGTTCAGCTTCCATATCAGCTACAACACGGCGTCACTGCCTGAGGACTGCTCCGTATTCGCTACACCACACCTGGAAAGCTATTTCATATGAGTGCTACTGAAAACAGCTGGTGTATGTCGCAGACTCTGAAAAGGTAGCCGCTCCACAAGTCATATCTTTATTGATGTGAGTCATGTCAGAAATGAAATGGTATATTCAGCGTGCTTCAAAGAAAATCTTCTGAGAAGTCGTGTTTGTGTTTATCACTGCAGTTGTATATTCAGCGTGCTTCAAAAAGAAATCTTCTGAGAAGTCGTGTTCTGTTTTTCAGAGCAGCATTTCCCAACTGGAACCCCCTAGACCTTTCCAGAGCAAAGAGTATTGATGAAGCCAAGAGGAGATCGTCTGGCAAAAGTAAGAGTTTCCTCTGTAGCCGCAGATCTTTATCTATCTATATGTACATATATACATGTGTGTGTGTGTGTGTGTGTGTGTGTGTGTGTGTGTGTGTGTGTGTGTGTGTGTGTGTGTGTGTGTGTGTGTGTGTGTGTGTGTGTGTGTGTGTGTGTGTGTGTGTGTGTGGTGTCACAGCAGGGGTCAGAGGGGTACATTCTGTTCCATCTGCATTACTTTAATAATAATAATTATTTGTCTACTTATTCATATTTCATCTTCTTCAGTAGCATTCTTCAAATATAATGATTTGTGCAGTCTTCTCTCTTTGTTTACGAGATCACTTAACAGCTGAATTTATCATTTCAATGGGCATTTGGAATTTAGTCTGATGTTCGAACATGCACAGATTATTTTAAGCATGGAAATAAATACATTTTACTTCAATGTTATCACTAACATCAAAAGGACTATTTACACAGATGTTTTGATTGATCAGAGTCGTCTCTTTCAAAAACATGTTCCGCCATGCAGATCATAATTAGATGTCAGTCAGTTTCAGTGATGGAAGGGATGGGTGACGATATGATTGTCTGTTAGTTCAGGGATGGAAGAGATGGGTGACGATATGTCTGTTAGTTTCAGTGATGGAAGGGATGGGTGACGATATGTGTGTTGGTTTCAGGGATGGAAGGGATGGGTGACGATATATCTGTCTGTTAGTTTCAGGGATGCAAGGGATGGGTGACGATATATCTGTCTGTTAGTTTCAGGGATGGAAGGGATGGGTGACGATATGTCTGTTAGTTTCAGTGATGGAAGGGATGGGTGACGATATGTCTGTTAGTTTCAGGGATGGAAGGGATGGGTGACGATATATCTGTTAGTTTCAGGGATGGAAGGGATGGGTGACGATATATCTGTTAGTTTCAGGGATAGAAGGGATGGGTGACGATATGTCTGTTGGTTTTAGGGATGGAAGGGATGGGTGACGATATATCTGTCTGTTAGTTTAAGGGATGGAAGGGATGGGTGACGATATGTCTGTTAGTTTCAGTGATGGAAGGGATGGGTGACGATATGTCTGTTAGTTTCAGGGATGGAAGGGATGGGTGACGATATGTCTGTCTGCTAGTTTCAGGGATGGAAGGGATGGGTGACAATATGTCTGTTATTTCAGGGATGGAAGGGGGATGGGTGACGATGTCTGTTAGTTTCAGGGATGGGACGGGATGGGTGACGATATATCTGTCTGTCAGCTTCAGGGGATGGAAGGGATGGGTGACGATATGTCTGTTAGTTTCAGTGATGGAAGGGATGGGTGACGATATGTCTGTTAGTTTCAGGGATGTAAGGGATGGGTGACGATATCTCTGTCTGTCAGCTTCAGGGATGGAAGGGATGGGTGACGATATGTCTGTTAGTTTTCAGGGATGGAAGGGATGGGTGACGATATATCTGTCTGTTAGTTTCAGGGATGGAAGGGATGAGTGACGATATGTTTGCTAGTTTCAGGGATGGAAGGGATGGGTGACGATATGTCTGTTAGTTTCAGGGATGGAAGGGATGGGTGACGATATGTCTGTTAGTTTCAGGGATGAAAGGGATGAGTGACGATATGTCTGTTAGTTTTAGTGATGGATGGGATGGGTGACGATATGTCTGTTAGTTTCAGGGATGGAAGGGATGGGTGATATGTCTGTGTAGTTTTAGTGATGGAAGGGATGGGTGACGATATGTCTGTCTGTTAGTTTCAGGGATGGAAGGGATGGGTGACGATATGTCCGTTAGTTTTAGTGATGGAAGGAATGGGTGACGACATGTCTGCCCGTTAGTTTTTCAGGGATGGAAGGGATGGGTGATGATATATCTGTTAGTTTCAGGGATGGAAGGGATGGGTGAATATATATGTGTATGATATTAGTTTTGGTGATGGAAGGTATGGGTGACGATATGTCTGTCTGTTAGTTTCAGGGAGGGAAGGGATGGAAGACGATATATCTGTCTGTTAGTTTCAGTGATGGAAGGGATGGGTGACGATGTCTGTTATTTTCAGGGATGGAAGGATGGGTGACGACGATATGTCTGCCTGTTAGTTTCAGGGATGGGTGACGATATGTCTGTTATTTTTTCCAGGGATGGAAGGGATGGGTGACGATATATCTGTCTGTTAGTTTCAGGGATGGAAGGGATAGGTGACGACATGTACCATGACGGCATTGACTTGGTCCTGAGTCGAAAGCAGTACATGAGGCTGTACAAGTGAGTATAGGCTTTGTTTATCTCCGCCAAAGAGCTTTTGTTTTCGCACGCTTTCGTTTGCTTGTTTTGTTGTTTGTTTGTCTGTCAGCAAGACCATGCAAAAACTACTGGACAGGTTTAAAGGAAACTGGATGGAAAGATGGACAAAATCAACTGAACAGGTTTAAAGAAAACTGGACGGAAAGATGGACAATAACAACTGAACAGGTTTAAAGGAAACTGGACGGAAAGATTGACAAAAAAACAACTGAACAGGTTTAAAGGAAACTGGACGGAAAGATGGACAAAAAAACAACTGAACAGGTTTAAAGGAAACGTGACGGAAAGATGGAGCGTTACCAAAAAGACCCCATGACACTTTGGTGTGGAACTTAAGTGTGACACTTTGCGTGGATGTTTAGTGTGACACTTTGACGCAGATCCTTAGTGTGACACTTTGACGCGGATGTTTAGTGTGACACTTTTGACGCGGATGTTTAGTGTGACACTTTGACGCGGATGTTTAGTGTGACACTTTGACCCGGATGTTTAGTGTGACACTTTGACGCGGATGTTTAGTGTGGACATAGAGTAAATGTGCATCAGAATCTATGTAGCAAGACTACTAAAGATTTTTCACTGACTTTGAAGACGGTGAAGTGACGTTCACCAAATTGATAGCTGTCTGTGGAGTACCCTGTCGTGAAATATTGAAAGTTTTGACTATTGTTCACGAATTGGTAGCTATATAGAGTAATATATTTTCAAGGAATATGGAAACCTTCTGACTTACTGTTCACGAACTTATAGATATCTATGGAGGGATATACTTTCTTGGAATATGCAAACCTTTTGACTATTGTTCACGAATTAATAGATACCTATGTAGACATATCTTTTCATGGAATATGGAAACCTTTGGACTATTGTTCAGGAATTGATAGCTATTTATGGAGTCATATCCTTTCATGGAATATGGAAACCTTTGGACTATGTGAACGCTGACATTTTGTATTTTCCATACAGTTAGAATTGAGTGTGCAAATGAACTGTCACAGTCACGGTTAATTGATGTGGCTTATAACGCTCATGAACCCGATTAAAGTACACACACACACACACACACACACACACACACACACACACACACACACACACACACACACATATATATATATATATATATATATATATATATATATATATATATATATATATATATATATATATATATGCACGCACGCACGCACGCACGCACGCACGCACGTACGCACGAACGCACACGCGCACGCACGCACGCACGTCAGCAAGCACACACACACACACACACACACACACACACACACACACACACACACACACACACACACACACACACGTGCGCGCGCGCGCACGCGCGCGAGCGCAAATTGATTAAATCGTTGGTCAGTGACAAAAAATGGAAAAAAAAACAAACAAACAAACAGAGAGAGAAAAAAACGAGAAATTGAAAGCTCTACATTGACCATGTCACTTCACTCATGTCGTTGAAGATGTACTATTAGTTTGATTACACTTGCATGTTGGAGATGTACTATTAGTTTGATTACACTTGCATGTTGGAGATGTACTATTAGTTTGATTACACTTGCATGTTGGAGATGTACTATTAGTTTGATTACGCTTCCATGTTGGAGATGTACTATAAGTTTGATTACACTTGCGTGTTGGAGATGTACTATTAGTTTGATTACACTTCCATGTTGGAGATGTACTATTAGTTTGATACACTTCCATGTTGAAGATGTACTATTAGTTTGATTACACTTGCGTGTTGGAGATGTACTATTAGTTTGATTACACTTCCTTGTTGGAGATGTACTATTAGTTTGATTATACTTCCTTGTTGGAGATGTACTATTAGTTTGATTACACTTCCTTGTTGGAGATGTACTATTAGTTTGATTACACTTGCATGTTTGGAGATGTACTTAGTTTGATTACACTTGCATGTTGGAAATGTACTATTAGTTTGATTACACTTGCATGTTGGAGATGTACCATTAGTTTGATTAACCTTGCATGTTGGAGATGTACTATTAGTTTGATTACACTTCCATCGGCGGATCCGGGCCAAAATACGGATCTCAATTCGTTTGACCTTTGCACTAGCTGCTTGCACACCCTGTGTGCACTTCCAGTCTCTGTGTGTTATCTGGCTTTGCTTCGCCATCATGAGGGACATGTTCTCTCTCTGTCTCTCTGTCTCTGTCTGTCTGTCTCTCTATGCTTATCTGTCTGTTTCTTTCTCTCTCTCGCTCTTTTCGCCTCGTTCATTCTATTTTTAATTGGATTTTCTCACATGTAATCATGTATTGCTTGTTGCATTTTTTTTCATATACATTGCTTGATTTTTTGTTCTTATAACATATTTTTGCTTTTTGTCTGGAGGGCAGGATGTAAAAATGTGTAGTTATGCTATTCCATTACCCTCTCAAAGTAAAATTTGTTCGTACGTTCGCTTGTTCGTACATTCTCTCTCTCTCTCTCTCTCTCTCTCTCTCTCTCTCTCTCTCTCTCTCTCTCTCTCTCTCTCTCTCTCTCTCTCTCTCTCTCTGCATTCAGGATCGGATGAGGGGTTGTGGTGTTTTGACATCTCCCTCCTCCCTGATGGGTGACATTCATTTCTGGTATGTTGACCTACACCAGGTGAAGGGTGGGGGTGGGGTGGTAGTTGGAGGGGGGGGGGGTCGGGGGCTTGGATTCCTTTGTGGATCCCTCTTTCATATAACTGATCTGACCCCGCCCTCGTCCATAGCAATGGTGACATTGCCATGGACATGTTGCAGCAAACCGAACTGAGATGACCAAATGAAAATGTGTGGTTGGAGAGAGAGAGAGAGAGAGAGAGAGAGAGAGAGAGAGAGAGAGAGAGAGAGAGAGAGCAAACCCATAACCACCACCCATTGGCAGCAAAACACAACCAGGGCTGAAAAAAGAAAAAAGAAAAGAACTAGGGAGGGAAGAGGGGGGAGGTGGAAAGGAAGGGGGAGGAGTGACGGCGGCAGACTATATGTAACATCAACTATTCCTTTTAGAGTTTTGATTTCTATTGATCATAAACTATTCCTTTTTCAGTTTTGATTTTATCCATCATAAACTATTCCTTTTTAGAGCTTTGATTTTATCCATCATAAACTAATAGTTTTTGAGTTTTGATTTTATCCATCATAAACTATTCCTTTTAGAGTTTTGATTTTATCCATCATAAACTATTCCTTTTAGAGTTTTGATTTAATCCATCATAAACCATTCCTTTTTCAGTTTTGATTTTATCCATCATAAACCATTCCTTTTTAAGTTTTAATTTTATCCATCATAAAACTATTCCTTTTAGAGTTTTGATTTTATCCATCGTCAACTACTCCTTTTTGAGTTTTGATTTTATCCATCATAAACTATTCCTTTTGAGTTTTGATTTTATCCAACATAAACTATTCATTTTGGAGTTTTGATTTTATCCGTCGATTCTGCACTTGAAATTAATCTTTACTTCCATTCCTTTCCAAAAAAAATCTAATCGGCTCGAAAATGCAGTTGTCGGGTATACTTTTAAAAGTTGAAGATCTTGACTTTTGACCCCCCCGATTTGGCTGTCTGTTGTTATGTCGATGTTTTGTTCTGTTTGTTGTCTGTTGTTATGTCGATGTTTTGTTCTGTTTGTTGTCTGTTGTTATGTCGATGTTTTGTTCTGTTTGTTGTCTGTTGTTATGTGAATGTTTTGTTCTGTTTGTTGTCTGTTGTTGTTATGTGAATGTTTTGTTCTGTTTGTTGCCTGTTGTTATGTGGGTGTTTTTGTTGTGTTTGTTGTCTGTTGTTATGTGGGTGTTTTGTTGTGTTTGTTGTCTGTTGTTATGTGGGTGTTTTGTTGTGTTTGTTGTCTGTTGTTATGTCGATGTTTTGTTCTGTTTGTTGTCTGTTGTTATGTCGATCTTTTGTTTCTGTTTGTGTCTGTTGTTGTTATGTGGGTGTTTTGTTGTGTTTGTTGTCTGTTGTTATGTCAATGTTTTGTTGTGTTTGTTGTCTGTTGTTATGTGAATGTTTTGTTTCTGTTTGTTGTTATGTCGATGTTTTGTTCTGTCTGTTGTCTGTTGTTATGTCAATGTTTTGTTCTGTTTGTTATCTGTTGTTATGTCGATGTTTTGTTCTGTTTGTTGTCTGTTGTTATGTGAATGTTTTGTTCTGTTTGTTCTCTGTTATGTCGATGTTTTCTTTGTTTGTTGTCTGTTGTTATGTCGATGTGTTTTGTTGTTTGTTGTCTGTTGTTATGTGAATGTTTTGTTCTGTTTGTTGCCTGTTGTTATGTGGGTGTTTTGTTGTGTTTGTTGTCTGTTGTTATGTGGGTGTTTTGTTGTGTTTGTTGTCTGTTGTTATGTGGGTGTTTTGTTGTGTTTGTTGTCTGTTGTTATGTCGATGTTTTGTTCTGTTGTTGTCTGTTGTTATGTCGATCTTTTGTTCTGTTTGTTGTCTGTGTTATGTGGGTTTTTTGTTGTGTTTGTTGTTGTCTGTTGTATGTCAATGTTTGTTGTGTTTGTTGTCTGTTGTTATGTGATGTTTTGTTCTGTTTGTTGTCTGTTGTTATGTCGGTGTTTTGTTGTGTTTGTTGTCTGTTGTTATGTAGTTTTGTTGTGCTTATTGTCTGTTGTTATGTCGGTGTTTTGTTCTGTTTGCTGTCTGTTGTTATGTTGATGTTTTTGTTGTGTTTGTTGTCTGTTGTTATGTCAATGCTTTGTTGTGTTTGTTGTCTGTTGTTATGTCGATGTTTTATTGTGTTTGTTGTCTGTTGTTATGTCGATGTTTTGTTCTGTTTGTTGTCTGTTATGTTATGTCGGTGTTTTGTTCTGTTTGGTGTCTGTTGTTATGTCGTTTTGTTCTGTTTGTCGTCTGTTGTTATGTCGGTGTTTTGTTCTGTTTGTTGTCTGTTGTTATGTGGGTATTTTGTTCTGTTTGTTGTCTGTTGTTATGTCGGTGTTTTGTTCTGTTTGTTGTTTGTTTGTGAAGTGAATGTCCGAGTTTGTTCTTTTTCGGAGAAAAAATGAATGGAACGATTATGTGCATAACAAGAAAGTTAGAACGAGCAGAAAATCAGGACTGAGGTGAATCGTGAAGTTGGGGTCGTGGAGTGTAAAGAGTCCACATTTTAATGAAATAACACAAAGAAATGGTCGCCAGCTACGGGCCGGGAGGTTATCGGTTCCAGTCCCACCACAAGCCGTTACATGTGGGAATTGTTTGGCGCCGGTTGCAACCTAAAGCTGAGCGTACTATTGGAAGGCTGGAACCAGCAATCCAGTTTCATCCACTTTGAACGCATCTTTGACAGTGTTGCTGAAATGTTCTGAGCATGGGGGTTTATCCGCTAGTGCATGAGGGCTGTCGTTGGATGGACCTGGTGCATGAGGACTGTAGCTGGATGGACTTGGTGCCTGAGGACTGTTGTTGTTGGATGGACTTTTGTGCATGAGGACTGTTGTTGGATCGACTTTGTGCTTGAGGATTGTTGTTAGATGACTTTGGTGCATGAGGACTGTTGTTGGATGGACTTGGTGCATGAGGACTGTTGTTGTTGGATGGACTTGGTGCATAAGGACTGTTGTTGGATGGACTTGGTGCATGAGGACTGTTGTTGTTGGATGGACTTGGTGCATGAGGACTGTTGTTGGATGGATTTGGTGCATGAGGACTGTTGTTGGATGGACTTGGTGCATGAGAAATGTTGTTGTTGATTGGACTTGGACTTGGTGGTTCTTCTGGAGGAGAGGGAGTAGTAGAGGGGGTGGGGTGGGTGGGAGGCGAGGGTAGTAGGCGGGAAGGGAGTGAGGGAAGTTTGGTGTCTGGGGAAGTCACAGAGCTAAACAACATCAAAATAATTAAAACCTAAGGATAGAGTTGGAACTTTCCCGACCTGTGTTAACACTTGTGTTAAACGACTCGACCTGAGTTAAACCACCCCCACACGTGTCAAACCACCTCACCTGTGTTAAACCATCCGACCTGTGTTAAACCACCCGACCTGAGTTAAACCACCCCACCTGTGTTAAACCATCCAGACCTGTGTTAAACCATCCGACCTGAGTTAAACCACCCCACCTGTGTTAAACCATCCGACCTGAGTTAAACCACCCCACCTGTGTTAAACCATCCGACCTGTGTTAAACCATCCGACCTGTGTTAAACCATCCCGACCTGAGTTAAACCATCCGACCTGTGTTAAACCTTCCGACCTGAGGTAAACCACCCGATTTGTGTTAAACCACCCCACTTGTGTTAAACCAATCCACCTGTGTTAAACCACCCCACTTGTGTTAAACCAATCCACCTGTGTTAAACCACCCCATGTGTGTTAAACCACCCCACCTGTGTTAAACCACCCCATCTGTGTTAAACCACCCCACCTGTGTTAAAAACACCCCACGTGTGTTGAACCACCCCACCTGTGTAAACCACACCCCACCTGTGTCGAACCACCCCACCTGTGTTAAACCAGCGACCTGTGTTAAACCATCCCACCTGCGTTAAACCACCGACCTGTGTTAAACCACCTCAACCGTGTTAAGCCACCCGACCTGTTTGCAAAGTGAGGCGACTGCAGGCGGAAATCTAAACAAACTTGAAAATCTGAACATAAGTATAGAGTTGGGACTTTGCAAAGAGGTCGGGTGGTTTAACACTGATCGGAAAAGTCCCATCTCAATACTTACGTTTATGTTGTCTAACTCAATACTTATGTTCATGTTGTTCAACGCCTATCTTGCGCCAAACTGGATGGGGATATGTGATTGCTAGTTCATTGTCGTTGTCCTGAGTGTTGTATTCGTGCCTGAAGAAGACTTAAGAGGTTGAAACGCATCATGTTTTGTCTTATGATTCGTTTGTCTATGTTTTTGGCGGAGTTTTAATTACTGATTTTTTTTTTTTTTCAAATTCGCCCGGCCTGTGTTTAACCACCCGACCAGTGTTTAACCACCCGACCTATGTTTAACCACCCGACCAGTGTTTAACCACCCGACCTGTGTTTAACCACCTGACCTTTTTGTTTCAGAGGTCAGAAGGAGAGGACTGACGGTCGTACCATTGCTACCCCGTGGAAAGACGGCATCATTCCTTACGAGATCAAGTCCAGTGATTTCAGTAAGTTTTGCTGCCTCATACAAAGACAGCATGATTCCTTACGAGATCAGTCCCAATAATTTCAGTAAGTTTTTTGCTACCCCATGCAAAGATAGCATGATTCCTTGCGGGATTAGTCCGAATAATTTCAGTAAGTGTTGCTTCTAGGGCGATATGCAATGGATCGTGAAAGTTGTTTGAAAAAGCTTCGTTGTTATTTAAACTGCAGCCCTTGTAGCTGATCTAAAGGAGCAAAAGATCTGATTCAAAGGTAATGCAAGTAAAATGTCTTCTGAGGGAATGACGACACGAAAGCAGGAGCCACGAAATATCGCTGCCATAATAGCTGGCAATGAAAAGACAACACCCGAGGCTGTCTCTTCTGTCTGACTACAATGAAGTACTGTTCCTCCTCTGTCAGCCACATAATGGGCAGTCTGTGTTCTGTCTGACTACAGTGATGTTCCTCTGTCAGCCACACGATGGGCAGTCTGTGTTCTGTCTGACTACAATGATGTATTGCTCCTCTGTCAGCCACATGATGGGCAGTCTGTGTTCTGTCTGACTACAATGATGTTCCTCTGTCAGCCACACGATGGGCAGTCTGTGTTCTGTCTGACTACAATGATGTATTGCTCCTCTGTCAGCCACATGATGGGCAGTCTGTGTTCTGTCTGACTACAATGATGTTCCTCTGTCAGCCACACGATGGGCAGTCTGTGTTCTGTCTGACTACAATGATGTTCCTCTGTCAGCCACATGATGGGCAGTCTGTGTTCTGTCTGACTACAATGATGTTCCTCTGTCAGCCACACGATGGGCAGTCTGTGTTCTGTCTGACTACAATGATGTATTGCTCCTCTGTCAGCCACATGATGGGCAGTCTGTGTTCTGTCTGTCTGACTACAATGATGTTCCTCTGTCAGCCACATGATGGGCAGTCTGTGTTCTGTCTGACTACAATGATGTATTGCTCCTCTGTCAGCCACACGATGGGCAGTCTGTGTTCTGTCTGACTACAATGATGTTTCTCTGTCAGCCACACGATGGGCAGTCTGTGTTCTGTCTGACTACAATGATGTATTGCTCCTCTGTCAGCCACATGATGGGCAGTCTGTGTTCTGTCTGACTACAATGATGTTCCTCTGTCAGCCACACGATGGGCAGTGTGTTTTCTGTCTGTAGCCGACCACCAGGTGCAGTGGATCAAGAGAGCTATGAAGCACTAGGAGGATCTGACCTGGCAGTGTGTTTTCTGTCTGCAGCCGACCACCAGGTGCAGTGGATCAAGAGAGCTATGAAGCACTGGGAGGATGTGACCTGTGTCAGGTTCCGACCTGCCATTCCACAGGACCAAAACCGCGTCCTCATTCGAACTGGACAAGGGTACTACTCTCTCTCTCTCTCTCTCTCTCTCTCTCTCTCTCTCTCTCTCTCTCTCTCTCTCCTCTCTCTCTGTCTCTGTCTCTGTCTCTGTCTGTCAGTCTGTCATCTGTCTGTCTGTCTGTCTGTGTGTGTGTGTGTGTGTGTGTGTGTGTGTGTGTGTGTGTGTGTGTGTGTGTGTGTGTCTCCCTCTGTCTCTGTCTTTCTGTCTCTTTGTTTCTGTCTCTCAGTCTCTTTCTCTCTCTCCCATACGAATTGACTCATACTGAATAAGTCTTTCTATGGTATGAGCAGGAATTCTGTACTGAGTCTCTTCCTCTACTCGTGAGAAAGAGAGAGAGAGAGAGAGAGAGAGAGAGAGAGAGAGAGAGAGAGAGAGAGAGAGAGTATGCATGTGCTTACGTGCGTGTGTACGTGTGTGCGTGCGTGCGTGCATGCGTGTGTGTGTGCGTGTGTGTGTGCGTGCGTGCGCGCGGGCGCGCGCGCGCGTGTGTGTGTGTGTGCGTGCGTGTGTGCGTGCGTGCGTACGTGCGTGTGTGTGTGCGTGCGTGTGTTTTCCATGCGGGTGTGCGGGCGTACTCGTGTGTGTGTGTGTGTGTGTGTGTGTGTGTGTGTGTGTGTGTGTGTGTGTGTGTGTGTGTGTGTGTGTGTGAGAGAGAGAGAGAGAGAGAGAGAGAGAGAGAGAGAGAGAGAGAGAGAGAGATGTAACGCAATTGCCTGCATTTAGGACTGATTTTTCGTAATAAAAGAAATCAGAGAACAGTAAACACAACACAAGTGTGATAGGAATCCTTTCCTGTTCCAGCCGATTTTGTTAATATCGTTAACAGCAGAAGTGTTTTTAAGAAGTTAGGCACTTATCTATATAAAGCATATAAATAAGTCAAAGTGTTTGTTTAGACCATTATCGGTATGCGACTTTCAAATCAATGTAATATCCATGCTCAGGATTTCGGTCTTTCTGAACTAATATCTGAATCAGAACTTATTTTGGCTCACAATGCTCCCTCCTGTGCAATGTTTACAAAGAGATACACTATGAAACGTCGATTGCCCATCAACCATACAGACATGGCGGACAAGAGCTGTGTATTGTTGTTGTGTTTTTCCAGGTCTCTTTGTCTCTCATCCACAAACACTGTGAAGGTTTCGTGGGGCGCAAGGAAATGAATGTTGAAGGAAAACGTGTTTTATCTTCACCGCCTAAACTCACTGTGTGCATGGACTTTGATCGGATGCGCACCTTTATCTCCTTACTTGCTCACCGAAGACACTTGCAACCAAAGATTAGCCATTCGTTTGTTCTTCAATGTTGTGTTCTGTTTGGAACGCGTGCTTTTCTTGCCTACAGACTTCCTGAGAGTGGAAATGCGTAGCTCTCCTGTAATGTTATTACATTGATTTGGTGGTTTGATTATATACTGAAAATTGTTTTTTCTTCGTTTTGTTTTGGTTTATAAAAAATGTAGACCAGACGTGATGATAGACAACGACGGCTCTGTCTTCTCCAGGTGCTGGTCACATTTGGGCATGATGGGCGGTACCCAGATTACTAATTTGGATCCATACTGTTTTTGGGTGAGTTGTCATCTGTAACAAGCACGCCAACATTCAGACACAGTAGGCTATGTGTTTTCATACGACTGAATCTGTATTAATACCAGTCGTATCCACGAAATATCATAATCAATCATAATCACAGTTAAACTAGTTTCTCAAAGAGACAGTGATAATATTTCCCTCAAAGTGATGTTCTTGACTGTAAACGCCATTAATTTACTAAAGCAACAACATTGGTAAATATCCATGATCATTACATGTGTGTGGGTGTCCTTTTGAACATCCCTGGGAAGACCTTCTGGGCTACACTTCCGAAAAATGCGAATCTGGACCCAATCAATCAGAAAAAAAAAAAAACGTCGACATGTTTTGGGTGATCCCTTGCCACAATCCATGTGAAAATAGTCCTCAAGCAGCTACAACAACGTGTCCCTTCTTCTTTCTTCTTTCTTTAAACATCCGCCATCATCGTTTTGATGGTCTGATGTGTGTAAAAACTGGGGGGGGGGGGGGGGGGGGGGGGGGGGGGGGGGGGGGGGGGGGTCCACAGGCTGTTGAAATAGACATGTAGGACTGGCTGTAAGGGGACTTGGGGGGTAGGGGTGGGTAGGGGTGTAGGAGGAGGGGGTTGGTCAAATTTGGGACTTGAAACACTCCACTGAGGTTGGGGAAATAACCTCAGGAGGCAGGCTGTTCCAGTCCCTGACAGTCCTCGGGAAGAAAGAGAACCTGTAGTTGGTTTTACAAGCGGGGAGGAGATATGTCTCCCCGCGCGTCTGACCACCCTCTGTGAAAGCCTGCCTATCAGCACAGAGAGTAGTAGATCATGACTGTGACAACTGTTCATTACAGTGAGTACATCATGACACTGTGACAACTGTCAACTACAGAGAGTAGATCATGACACTGTGACAACTGTCAACTACAGAGAGTAGATCATGACACTGTAACAACTGTCCATTACAGAGAGTAAATCATGACACTGTGACAACTGTCCACTACAGAGAGTAGATCATGACACTGTAACAACTGTCCATTACAGAGAGTAAATCATGACACTGTGACAACTGTCCACTACAGAGAGTAGATCATGACACTGTGACAACTGTCCACTACAGAGAGTAGATCATGACACTGTGACAACTGTCCATTGTGTCAGTGACACTTTTGCTACAATGGACAACAGACCTGTATCTGCTTGTCTGACACTTGACTGCTGCTGGTTCTACCTTTCTTCATGAAATTCTGTGCATACTGAAATCTCCTTTCTCTGTGCACACTGAAATCTCTTTCTCTGTCTGTGCACACTGAAATCTCTTTCTTTCTCTGTCTGTGCATACTGAAATCTCCTTTCTCTGTGCATACTGAAATCTCCTTTTTCTCTGTGCACACTGAAATCTCTTTCTGTGTCTGTGCACACTGAAATCTCCTTTCTCTGTGCACACTGAAATCTCCTTTCTGTGTCTGTGCACACTGAAATCTCCTTTCTCTGTGCACACTGAAATCTCATTTCTCTGGGCACACTGAAATCTTTCTCTGTCCGTCCACACTGAAATCTCCTTTCTTTGTCTGTGCACACTGAAATCTCCTTTCTCTGTGCACACTGAAATCTCCCTTCTCTGTCTGTGCATACTGAAATCTCCTTTCTGTCTGTGCACACTGAAATCTCCTTTCTCTGTGCACACTGAAATCTCCTTTCTCTGTGCATACTGAAATCTCATTTCTCTGTGCACACTGAAATCTCATTTCTCTGTGCATACTGAAATCTCCTTTCTCTGTGCACACTGAAATCTTTCTCTGTTTGTGCACACTGAAATCTCCTTTCTATGTCTGTGCACACTGGAATCTCCTTTCTCTGTCTGTGTACACTGAAATCTCCTTTCTCTGTCTGTGCACACTGAAATGTCCTTTCTCTGTCTGTGCATACTGAAATCTCCTTTCTCTGTGCACACTGAAATCTCCTTTCTCTGTGCACACTGAAATCTCCTTTCTCTGTGCACACTGAAATCTCTTTCTATGTCTGTGCACACTGAAATCTCCTTTCTCTGTCTGTGCACACTGAAATCTCCTTTCTCTGTGCACCCTGAAATCTCCTTTCTCTGTCTGTGTACACTGAAATCTCCTTTCTCTGTCTGTGCACACTGAAATTTCCTTTCTCTGTGCACACTGAAATCTCCTTTCTGTGTCTGTGCATACTTAAATCTCCTTTCTCTGTACACACTGAAATCTCCTTTCTCTGTGCACACTGAAATCTCCTTTCTCTGTGCACACTGAAATCTCCTTTCTCTGTGCACACTGAAATCTCCTTTCTATGTCTGTGCATACTGAAATCTCCTTTCTCTGTGCACACTGAAATCTCCTTTCTCTGTCTGTGCACACTGAAATCTCCTTTTCTCTGTCTGTGCACACTGAAATCTCCTTTCTCTGTCTGTGCATACTGAAATCTCCCTTCTCTGTGCATGCTGAAATCTCCTTTCTCTGTGCACACTGAAATCTCCTTTCTCTGTCTGTGCACACTGAAATCTCCTTTCTATGTCTGTGCATACTGAAATCTCCTTTCTCTGTCTGTGCACACTGAAATCTCCTCTCTCTGTCTGTGCACACTGAAATCTTCTTTCTCTGTCACACCGTACCCCTTCATTTGAGAATGATGAGTGCCGTCATATTGGTTCCTTCGGCAGTCAGTACATCACAGGTGGTTCCATCATGGTTCTGTTTGGACCAGACAATGACAGTCACATCACAAGTGGTTCCATCATAGTTGTCTTTGGACCAGACAATGACAGTACATCACAACTGGTCCATCATGGTTCTCTTTGGACCAGACAATGACAGTCAATGCATCACAACTGGTTCCATCATGGTGCTCTTTGGACCAGACAATGACAGTCAGTACATCACAATTGGTTCCATCATGGTTCTCTTTGGACCAGACACCGACAGTCAGTACATCACAGGTGGTTCCATCATGGTTCTCTTTGGACCAGACAATGACAGTCACATAACAACTGGATCCATCATGTTTCTCTTTGGACCAGACAGTCACATCACAACTGGTTCCATCATGGTTCTCTTTGGACCAGACACCGACAGTCACATCACAACTGGTTTCTTTGTACCAGACAATTCTAAAAGTGTTCTTTCTGGTCTTGTTTTCTCATCCGTAACTGACTGAAGTAAATGAAAAAAAAAATGTTGCTAGACAACTGGACAAAAGTAAGTTAAAACAGTGTTGCTAAATAACCAGAGAAAGTAAATTAAAACAATGTTGCTAGATAACTGGACTAAAGTAAAATTAAAACAATGTTGCTAGATAAGTGGACTAAAGTAAATTAAAACAATGTTGCTAGGTAACTGGACTAAAGTAAATTAAAACAATGTTGCTAAATAGTTCCTTGGCAGACGAAAACACCGCCATGTGGCAGCTGTAATCAAACAATGGTATTGTCTTCCTATCAAAACACGTTCATTATGAACACGTGGCAGCTGTAATCAAACAATGGCATTGTCTTCCTATGTAAACACACGTTCATTATGAACATGTGGCAGCTGTAATCAAACAATGGTATTGTCTTCCTATCAAAACACACATTCATTATGAACACGTGGCAGCTGTAATCACACGATGACATTGTCGTCCTATCAAAACACACACGTTCATTATGAACAGGCAATGTCCGCATTCCGATGTTTCAGTGATACATTTTCTACGTATATGTCTGTACAACTCACGTCTTGTCTACCGTCTTGTCATTTCTATTTGCTTTAAGAAACTGTACTTGCAAATGACAGTTGAAAATCCTAGTTAAAGCTCCCCTAACTCTTTTACTTCCAAACAACACTTTAAACTCCTACCTTCCAAATGACAGTTTGTGATCTCAGGCAAAGGTCTGTTAGCTTACAGTGGACTAAAACATAGAATAGTCAGCCACCACCTCATCACAACTGTTAACTGTTCACTCCTAAAAGTTTTCGGGCATGACATGTCGTAAGGTAGTCTTTCTGTTAAACATCCTCTTGGTTTCGCTTTGATTCTCTCCTTTCTAGTTTGTGGCGAACATGTCTCCCTTTGAACGAGGTCCCATATGAACACAAAAAAGAGTGGGATAAGGGGAGTCAGATGATAGAGCATAAGTAAGAATGCATGGATGTAATTGATGAGAGAGAGAGAGAGAGAGAGAGAGAGAGAGAGAGAGAGAGAGAGAGAGAGAGAGAGAGAGATGGTTTTGTCATTATTTAGCCTTGGCCCCCAATGAAGGGATGTGTGAATATTATACACAAAGACAAAAAAAAAAAAAAAAAAAAAAAAACAGAACAGTTAAATATGAACAAGAGTCGTAGAATAGATCATGAAGATTAATGATAACATATCATCATTCTCATGAAACGGCTATTTCTCTGAGCTTAAATGCCTGTTATAGAAACAACGACAAATGGTAAGGTCCTCAGCAGATTTTGAAGACATCAACCAGATCAGCTTCAGTAGGAAAGAATGCCTACTATCAAGACTAATACTTTTGCGCAGCGGAGAGAGAGAGAGAGAGAGAGAGAGAGAGAGAGAGAGAGAGAGAGAGAGAGAGAGAGAGACAGAGAGACAGAGAGAGAGACAGAGAAAGAGACAGAGACAGAGAGAGCGAGAGAGAGACAGAGACAGAGAGAGAGAGAGAGATGGGGGGGGGAGGAGCAGGCGGGCATGGGTTAGGATCTGGACCTCCTTGCTTACAATGATGGTAACTGGATGTAGTGTGTGTGTGTGTGTGTGTGTGTGTGTGTGTGTGTGTGTGTGTGTGTGTGTGTGTGTGTGTGTATGTATGCATTTCTGCATGCCGTGTACGATTAAGCAATGATCATCTTCAGCAGGCACTAAGACTGATGTCCAGCAGGTTGAGGATCAAACAGGCACACCGTAGAGCATTGCGTTGTCTCCTCCATTGAGGTACCTGATGGTGAGCTGGTAGTGACTGGCTCTCTGTACTGACCACATTACAACAGCAACAGCAGTAGCAGCAGCAGTAGTGGTAGCAGTAGCAGTATAGTACTCGTTTAGGTGAAGAATTGATAGCACTGTGGTTTTTACGGGCACTTTCTTTCTTCCTTCCGTTCTGTGTGGTGTACTTTTTTGCTCTGTGCTACTTACAGATCGGGATGATCGAACACGAACTAGGTCATAGCATTGGGCTGATCCATGAACACCAGCGACCACAAAGAGACGCCTACATCAGGGTCAACTACTACGGCGTTCAAAGCAATTTCGTGGATGCCCTGGAGAAATACGCAAGGGATCGGACGATAAGATGGGTCTGGAGTACGATTACACTTCTGTCATGCACTATGGCAAAACTGTGAGTCATTGTGACGTCATGCTCTATGGATGAATTATGAGTCACTGTGGAATCATGCGCTATGAATGATTTATGAATCATTGTGCCGTCATGCTTCATGGATCAATTATGAGTCATTGTGGTATCATGCGCTATGAATTAATTATGAGTCATTGTGACGTCATGCTCCATGGATGAATTATGAGTCATTGTGGTATCATGCGCTATGAATGAATTATGAGTCATTGTGGTAATATGCACTATACGTGAGTAATGGTGATTTAAAATGGTGACTGTAAATTGAACTGTGATGCATAAGAGAAAGCCATGAGTTAATGTGAACTGGTAAAAAAAACTGTGTGCAATTGTGATTCAAACTGACAATTATGAATGGATCTGTAGGACGTGACGGAACACGTGAATCAGTGTGAATGGATCTGTAGGACATGACGGAACACGTGACTCAGTGTGAATGGATCTGTAGGACATGACGGAACACGTGACTCAGTGTGAATGGATCCGTAGGACATGACGGAACACGTGACTCAGTGTGAGTGGATCTGTAGGACATGACGGAACACGTGAATCAGTGTGAATGGATCTGTAGGACATGACGGAACACGTGAATCAGTGTGAATGGAACTGGGAACTGAGCTGTCACAAGCAAGAGTGAAAAACGAGTCATTGACATTGGGACTGGCCATGTCAAGTTGAACTGACGTGCATCATGGAAAACCATCGTCAATCGTTCACATGTCACATGGTAAACTGTGACCTGAACTGTCATACATTGTTGGAAGACTGGGATTCACGGCCCTCTGCACTGAATCAATACACCTGGAGCGTGCTCTTCAAGGTTAGAAGGTCGGCAAGTTCAGCTTCAACGTCCACACCTTCATCAGATGATGCGACTGACGAGGTAGTTTGGCGCCAGAGGACAGAGGAGGAGGTGAAGATGTAGGGATGGGAGGGGGACAGGGAGGCTAGATAACACGACACTGACAACACGTCTTCAACAGCGCCATTAACGTGGTCGATAGGTAACACGACACTGACAACACGTCTTCAACAGCGCCATTAACGTGGTCGACAGGTAACACGACACTGACAACACGTCTTCAACAGTGCCATTAACGTGGTCGACACAAACGCGAGTTCAAAAAACAGTTGGACCCCAAACGCTAGAAACTACAGGACCTAAAGAAAGATTGAACTCTCAGAAAGACAAATGTTGCTGTCTATGCTCGTACAGGAAGAGTATATCATCATCAGTGGTTTTGAAAAAAAAAAAGCCCGTTGACACCAAAGTGAGCATCAGAGAAGTGTAGCCAGAGTCTTGTTGATTCAGTTCAACGACAGGGTGAGGAGAGACACAAGGGCATGAGGACAGTGGCTTCCTAACAGGGATGAAGGAGAGACAAGCGAGAGATGGCGAGGCAACCGTAATGCGGACCTGT
>JADBJO010006084.1:77500-85000 GCA_016801955.1 Conus betulinus
GTTTAGGATAGCAAAACAGAATTTGTACTTCATCTTCTTGCATTCTACTGCACAAGGCCCTATGGAATAAACATGGGTTTGCTTAAAACTAACGCGAAATGTACTTTTGCCAACGATCACAGAGTTTAGGATAGCAAAACAGAATTTGTACTTCTTCTTGCATTTTATTGCACAGAGGGCTTTTAAAGAATAATTTGAAGCTTTCGTATACCTCTCACGATGAATTACAATATCTATTTATCTGAATCTAAATTCTGTTAATTGATTTTTGAGATGTCTGTCAATGTCGATAACAAGATGAGCATGTCCAGAGGGTCATGGGTTCGAATCCCAGCCATGGCTCGTCCCAAGATGGGAAAAAAAAAAAAGGGGAGGGGGGGGGGGGGGGGGGGGGCAGCAGAGGGACATCCGGAGTCATGAACGGGTGTGGCCCAACCCCCCCTAGAGTGTCAGGAGATAAGGGCCGAAACACTTGCTTGAAGGGGGCTTCTCTTCTGAGGACTCTCTGCTGCCACGCTCTCAACGAGTTTCTTTCTACTGATGGTTCTCACATTTCCTTTTTATCTTAGAAGTTCTACACAAACAAAAAATCGGTCACTATCTTGAATATGTACATTCCAGTTCTGCCCTGGGTAGTCTGTGACTCTTTGACGAAAGATATGCAAAACCACGCTGACATTTTCTATTCCTTGGTTCAGCCATGCTATTCTAAACCCGTTCTGAAATAATATTTCTCTAACACCTGACAACCATAACGTTTTGCCACGCGGGTCTAGCTTCTGTATTATAAGGTCATAAGGTCAAGGTCGTTCGCCGCTGAAGTTAGAGTGACTGTCGCCTCTGTTCTTTTCTTCGTTTAAGAGGAAAAGGAAGCGTGCTTGCTTTGAAAGTTTGTGAAAATGTTCGTGATGTTTGGTGCTTTTGTGTTGTGGGCAATTTATGCCGAACTTTACCTGCGTTGGTTCGTGCTGTGCACGACCATTTCGACACGGCTAACTACTTTGAACTCGGTGCGTCCGCCATCGTACTCACCTGTGCATCAAGCTAGCCAGCTACCTGATCTTTCGTCAAGTTCTGTTGAGTGCTCTATCCCTGGGCGCCAAAGTGATCATAAATTCCTGCATTACAGACGTGATCAACTTCTTCATGTAAGTTCATCTCGTTTGATCTGTGAATTAACATCTCGGCTTCGTACTTTTGGTATAGGTGTCAATCTTCCAAGAAAACGGTACTTGTACGCAAAAGAAGGCAGACAACAAACGGACATTAAAGGTGCTGCTTTTCAACTGCCGATCGTGTCGCAAAAAAGCAGCAGAAATCCATGAAATGGTGATTGATTTAAAAGCCGATATTTTCGTCTTGACTGAAACCTGGTTGTTCAATCGTGGTGACGAGTCCTACATCGCTGCTATGACCCCCTGTGATTATGATTTCCACTCGTTTCCTCGAGTTGGATCACGAGGTGGTGGATTAGCCTTCATGATTCGAAAAAACACTCTCATGCTGTGTTCCTTTCACTCCTATGAAATTTTGTTCGTTTGAGTGTGTTGAAATGAAACTACGAGGCACTGCTGCTACTGTTTCTTTAGTTTGTGTTTACAGACCTCCGCCAAGTAAGTCCAATGCGCTGTCTAACTCTGCCTTCCTACAGGAGTTTCCAGATCTGTTATCCTCTTATGCAGCTACACGTAATACTGTTTGTTATCTTGGTGACTTTAATTTTCATTATGATGACTATTCAGATCGCCAAGTGATTCATCTAAAGACTCTACTGACTGATCACAACCTGTCTCAGTTTGTTCAAACACCAACACACAAACATGGCCATATCCTTGACTGGGTGGTGGGAAACATTGAAGACAGCGTTCTCTCTGTGGATGAAGTTCGTGACTATGCTGGTCTTTCAGACCATTATGTTGTTGTTGTGTGTAGTTTGAAGATCTCCAGACCCCCTCATCGGAAAAGACTTGTTACGTCAAGGAACATGAAAGCATTGTGTGTGGCTGTTTTTGACCAAGAGGTCAAGAGTTTTGCTCAGGGCATGCGTAAGCAGCAAAGCAATGCAGATGTCACACAATTAGTTGAAGTGCTTAACGATGGCCTTCAGGAAATCTGGACCGACACGCGCCTGCAGTGATTAGGTGTGTTACTGACCATCCCTCAGCTCCTTGGCTCTCCGAGGACGTGAGAGCTGCTCGACATCAACGCCGGCGCAGCGAGAGACGCTGGAGAAAGAACCGATTGACCATCCACCGCCAGTTCTTTGCAGCGAACAGGTGTGAGGCAGGGGACTGCCTCAGGATGCCAGAGAGTCATACTACCATGATAAAATTGACTCTTGTTCTTCATCAAAGCAGTTGTTTTCTCTTTCAAGTGAACTACTTGGCAAACAAAAGAAATTAGGTTTGCCCATGAACATTCCTTCTTCTCAAATCTCTCAACAATTTAGCGAATTCTTTGTTGATAAAATCAAAACCATCCGTGACAATCTTGATGCAAATCCTTCCTAACCAATTCTTTAAGATAAATACTGTGGACCACCTTTTTGTACTTTTAATCCTGTGGATGAAAAACTGATCGGCGATCTCATAAGTGAATCCTCCAGCAAAAGTTGTGTCCTTGACCCCATCCCTACTTCCCTCCTTAAACGGTGTGCCTCTCATTTGATTCCCGTGATTACAAACATTGTAAACAAATCTCTCTCGTCAGGCATAGTGCCTCCTCAGTTTAAGCAGGCAATGGTTACCCCTCTCTTGAAAAAGCTAGGACTGGACCTTAATAAGTTAAAGAACTACAGACCGGTGTCCAACCTCCCATTCCTCTCAAAAACCCTTGAAAGAGTTGTGCTGAAGCAGCTTCAGACTCATCTTTCAGACCATGGTCTCCTTGAGGCCTGTCAGTCTGCTTATAAATAGGAAGATCATAGCACTGAGACTGCTGTATTGAGCGTACTTGACTGTTTACTGTGCAAATCCAACAGTAAACTTGTTTCTCTCGTAGCCTTGCTTGATCTGAGTGCTGCCTTTGACACGCTAGATCACACTACTTTACTTGAAAGGCTTAGGGTCACTTTTGGTGTTGATGGGATAGTTCTCCAGTGGTTCGAATCATACATCAGAGATAAGTCGCAGGCGGTGGTTGTGGGTGGTGTAAGGTCTACTTTGTCACCTCTTTTGTATGGAGTACCACAGGGGTCAGTATTGGGGCCCAGTATTGTTTACATTGTACTCACAGCCCTTGTCGGGATGTTATCTCTGACCATGATGCTGATGACACAGAGCTTTCTAAGAGTGGCACACCTGATGAGTTTGTTTCTGTTCAATCTGGGGTGTCTCGGTGTATCAGCAGTGTGCAGGAATGGATGACAAGTAATAAGCTTAAATTAAATTGTGAAAAGACTGAAGTCATGCCGGTTGGAACCTCCTCCTGCCTCAAACTCGTTGAGTCAGAGTCAATGGTTGTTGATGGCACTGAATTGCCTTTCAATAACTCTGTCAAGTACCTAGGTGTTACCATTGATCAGTGTCTGACCATGCAGAATCAAATATCTGTAGTCTGTCGCTCATCCTTTTTAGAGCTGAGACATCCATCCGACGCTTTATATATCCAGGGAAGTAGCTGTCAGGCTAGTCTGTGCCACGGTGATGTCAAGATTGGACTACTGCAACTCTGTTTATGCTGGGCTTCCCGCAGAACAGATTGCTCGGCTGCAGAGAGTCCAAAATAGCGCTGCACGACTTGTTTTGAAGAGGAGGAGGTGTGAGCACATCACTCCCATGCTGATCGAACTGCACTGCTTCCCATGCAGTTTCGGTGGCAATTTAAACTGGCAGTTCTTGCTTTCCGCCACTTCAATGAATCTCTTCCTCACTATCTCTCTTCTTCTCTCTGCACCTACTAAAGCTCTCATACCCTTCGCTCTTCTTCACAAAAACTTTTGAAAATCCCTAAGCGTTCTCTGAAATCTGTTGGCGAAAGAGCCTTCAGTTTTAGAGCACCTTCTATTTGGAACTCCCTCCCTGAAGACCTTCGTAATCAGCGTACTCTTTCTTCTTCTTTTAAATCTCAGCTCAAAACTTACCTCTTCAAAAAAGCCTATTCTCTTCTGTAGATGACTAGATCTCTCCTAAATTCCTCCACAACTAGTCCGGTGAGGCAGTTTATGCATGTAGGTGCGTTTGTCATTGTGTACTTTTCTTTTTGCTGTGTGCATGAATATTGTATGAATAAGTGCAAATGGTGGATGTAAGTGCATGAGTTGTATAACAAGAAATGCGCTATGTAAGTATCATACATTATTATTATTATTATTATTATTATCATTATTGTTGTTATTATTATAATTAACGCTAAGAGTGTAAACATCTGATTTACAGTAGAAAAACATTTCTTAAAACCTGCCTGATACTCACACAGTAATAACATTCTGCTGAACCCACTCCTGTAGCCTACAGTCATAATTGAATTATACAGTTTACTACTACTCCTGTAGGGTGCAGTTATAGTTGAATTATACAGTTTACTACTGTTATCATACAATGATATACCTCTATAATTACCGGCACCATCAGATGCGCCATTCTTGAACAATGTGAGAGAGAGAGAGAGAGAGAGAGAGAGAGAGAGAGAGAGCGTTTGAGTTGTCATGCATTTACATAGAAATAAAACAAGACAAACACAACAAAAGCACCAGCGTTTCTACTTTTATTGGTTGGAAAATTGTTACTGCAGACAGATGAATACAGGTCAGTAAAAAGTGCACGGGCAACAATGCGAGCATTTGGATGTGCGCGTGAAAGTTGGTGTGTGTGTGTGTGTGTGTGTAGTAGTAGTAGTAGTAGTAGCAGTAGTACTTTCATTTAACTTCTCTTCACCCTCAAGTGACATTAGATTAGACAAAAAAAAAAACCATGTGAGAGAATCTTTTAAGTGTTGAGTGTTTTTGAGTAAGTGTAACATCAATGCCATACTTTGTTTCGGATTCTACAAACACAAATGATCTCAACATTACCAACAACTATCAAAGAAAAAATACCAACAGAACTAGAATGCAAAGTTTCTGAAAACAACTTAAGAAGATCAAGGTCATTAACTATTTTCTGTAATGTTATTGGATTTCGATGGTTGAGCGGAGTACCTCCATTTTTGAGCATTTGAGCTTTGATGGCAGGACAGTGCAGAAGCAGATGATTCGTAGAAATTTGACTCCCACAAACACAAATAATATCCTTACAAAATTTTGTTTTGAGAGCATTTAGACGAATCTTAAACATCAAAGACGTAATTGATCTGGATTTGATTTGACTTAAACTCCTATTATTATATCCGAATGCAGTGTGTCACAAGCTTTTACACAATTATGTGAATATTGAATATCTAAGGTCTTCAACTTGTCAACAAAATTATCCTGTGCTAACTTGTCAAAGTATTTATAATATTCATGTAGATCTAGCTTAACATTAAGTTTAATTGTCCCTGCAGCGTTGTGTAATGCACTCTTGGCTGCTTGATCTACCTGTTCATTAAAGACAATTCCACACAGTGAGATGGAATCCAATAAAAAGTAACACTGATATCTTTGCTTGCTAAGTGATGTATCAAGTGCTTGATTTCCTGTATCATTTCAACCCGTGCCTTGGTATTGTGACCTTTGACTGATTTTGAATCCACACAACATAATAGTTTGCGTGCATTTAAAGGTAACTCTTTAATGTGATGTAACGCCCTTAAAATGGCTATTAATTCAGCAGTGAAAATGGAATAATGTCTACCAATATTATAACGTTTTAATGTTTTCAAGGAAGGAATAAAAAAAATGCTGATCCTGCACTGCCGTTTTCTATTACAGACCCGTCTGTGTAAATCTTGATATAATCAGTATACTTGTTTTCAATGCTTATGTTTACTAAATTTTTCAAGATATTTGGAGATTGATTTTTGTTTAAATTTGTATCATCAATATCAAAAGCAGGTTTAATATGCTCCCAGGGTGCTACTGGTGAAACAGGTGGCTTAGTAGCTATTTCTTGGGTGTTTTAATGCTTTAGCATGATTGTATCGGTGGCATAGGAATTGATTGATTGTAAAGAGTGTATTGTTTTAGCTCTTTTAGCAAAATCTTTCGTGGAGTCTAATCTAATTTCTTCCTTACAAAATGTATCAAAAAGCAAAGACTTCACTATAAATTAGCGCAAGAATTTTTCCTGTTGTCATCTAGAGGAAGCACACCCGCTTCTTTATAGGATCCTAGATTGGAAGCATGTACTGGTACCCCAAGTGCTAGTTTTTAACAGCTTTGCAGTCTATGCTTTGAAGTTTGGATAATAGGTGCTTGGGGGCATTAAAGAAAACTTCTTGGGCGTATATTAAACGAGATCAAACAAGTGAGTTTGCAAGACATAAAAGTGCTTTAGTATCTTGACCCCAACGTTGTTTACTTATAATTTTGAGAAAATTTAATGCTTTTCGTGCTTTATCAAGTATATGATTTATATGTTGATTTCAGGTAAGTTTTGATGACAGATAAACACACCTAAAAAACTTTACACTTTGTACAAACTTAAGGGCAATTCCATTAATGCTGAATATTGGCATTTTTTCTGGGTTATAACCTGAGTTAAAAAGGACCATGTTTGTTTTTTCTAAAGATAATGATAAACCATTTTCTTTCATAAAATTAGTAATTTTATCTAATTCCTTTTGGTAAACTTTTTTTGTATAGTTTAATGCTCAAATGGGTGTATTGCGTTTCATTGTTACCTTCATCCACATGCATATATCATCAGCATACTGGACTAAAACTGAATCGTTTGACAATCTCTTTGGAAGATCGGCTATGAGTATATTAAATTAAAAACAGAGAAATAACTGAACCTTGAGGTAATCCCATCTGAAGTTCTCTGGGGTTCGAGTACGTGTTTCCTACTCTTACTTGTATGAAACGATGTGAAAGGAAGTTTTTGATGTAGTTATACATATTACCATTAATATTGTTTTCCTTAAGCTTTTGCAATAATTTATAGTGCCATACTTGATCATAAGCTTTCTTAACGTCAAAAAAAGTTACAAGGATATTCTTCCGCCTCGCAAACTGCTGTTTGATTTGTGTTGTTAGTTTCACTAGATGTTCTGTAGTTGATCGGCCTTTCCGAAAGCCTGCTTGATTTGGGGGTATAATGCACTGTTTTTCGCAGAAATGGACTAATCTGTTTAATATTATTTTCTCCATAAGTTTGCAAACGTGTGACGTTTATGAGATGGGTCGATAGCTGTTTCTATCTGCTTTAGGCTTTCCCTTCTTATGTATAGGAATAACAATTGATCGCTTCCAAACAGAAGGCATTTCCCCTTTACTCCAACATCTTTGTATAAATATATGTAAAAATCGAATAACATTGTCAGGTAAGTGTTTTAACATTTCATAAGATATTCCATCTAATCCAACAGATGTTTTTGCTTTACTCAAATGTAAAATACTTTCTTTTACTTCCTCAAGTGTTA
>JADBJO010006084.1:90000-142995 GCA_016801955.1 Conus betulinus
GGTGCATTGCCATTAATTGATTTATGTCCTAATACTTTTGCTTTCTTGAAGCACTGTAACTATACGGTGATGAATGTGTGTCCTGATTACTGATGATGTATTGTTGCTCTGTATTCAAATTCCATAGTAATGTTAGCATATAATATTTTGGATGAGAAAAATGGAAATATCTCTCTCTCTCTCTCTCTCTCTCTCTCTCTCTCTCTCTCTCTCTCTCTCTCTCTCTCTCTCTCTCTCTCTCTCTTCGTATTTACGGTTGCGTATCGATATGTTGTCACTTAATTGATAATTCTAGTCTTGGGTAGTGTATAAATAGCTCAAGAAAGAAAAACAAAAATGGGGGAGGGGTGAGGAGGATTATGATGGCATCTCTCTCTCTCTCTCTCTCTCTCTCTCTCTCTCTCTCTCTCTCTCTCTCTCTCTCTCACACACACACACACACACACACACACACACACACACACACACACACACACACACGCACACGCACACAAACACACATCATGATGAATAAGTGTTATGATTATTGAGCTAGGAATTCGTGGTCGCTAACTGATAACTGATTGTTCATTCTCGTCTTGCTTTGCAACTGAATTCGTGGTCGCTAACTGATAACTGATTGTTCATTCTCGTCTTGCTTTGCAAACCACACCATGTAAATGTAAAAAAAAACAACAACAACAAAAAATGTTGATATTATTGATGTACTGTAGATTGTAATTATCATCCTTAGCAGCTTGTTGTATGTTAATATTTTACGAAAGGAATGTAACTCTCTCTCTCTCTCTCTCTCTCTCTCTCTCTCTCTCTCTCTCTCTCTCTCTCTCTTATATAAGATCGACTGTTTTTATCATAGTCTCTCTCTCTCTCTCTCTCTCTCTCTCTCTCTCTCTCTCTCTCTCTCTCTCTCTCTCTCTCTCTCTCTCTCTAATGCGAACAAAAGATGGTTTGAATGTGAAACATGAATGTGAAACATCCACAGAATCTCCTTGCCCTGCATGTAGGCACATTATTGATGACGAAGAACACTTCCTGTTCCACTGTACTGCTTATAATGAAGTGCGGACAAATTGTTCATTTTTTCCAGTTAGATATAGCGAAAAGACAAAATGTCGCTGGCGTGTTATCATCAGATGATGAACTTGTAATTAAATCAGTTGCGAAATTCATCGCGGAAGCATTGAAAATTAAACAGATGAAGGATAGTGAAATAAAAGATAATACATTATAAGAGATATCTGAATGAATATTATCATTCATCGCATGTTGAAGAGATCAGTAAAATACAATGACATTTAATTGAGTGGATGGTCGAGTCAGTCTCTTTTTTTTTTTTCATGTTGAAGAGATCGGTAAAATACAATGACATCATTTGATTGAGTGGATGGTCGAGTCAGTCTTAAGTTGTTGTTTTTTTTTTTTGTTTGTTTGTTTGTTGTTGTTTTTTTAACCTTACTGCATTACTCCTGTGCGTGAGATGAGGACATAATGAAATGCTACGAATTTATTTGTTTTTGTTAACTTCGGATTTGATACATTCTAGGAATGAAAGTGTACTATTTGTTTGCAGGAAAGGAAGAGGGAAATGTTTTTGTTCTGTTACCTCTCCCCCCTTTTCAAAAGACCTCTTTGGTAATGACAATAAAATATCAAAGTGTCAAAGTCTCGGTCTCTCTCTCTCTCTCTCTCTCTCTCTGTCTCTGTCTCTGTCTCTCTCTCTCTCTCTCTTCTTCCGATGGTTGTTTGTGGAATGACCTATTTTCTTCATTTAATGTAAATTCTAGTCTTAACGTTTTCAAAAGACAATACTTCTTATATCTGATGCTAAACTTCCTAAACAGTGTGACTAATAACAACATTATATGACTTTTCTTTATACATTTTCAGAATCTTTAAATGTATGTGAATGTTCTTTTGTGTTCCTTACTTACCCCTCCCCCTATCTCTTCTGATGTTATACTCTTCATCTTTCCATCTGTATGTATTTACAAAGTTGATTTAGTTTTGTGTGTGTGTGTGTGTGTGTGTGTGTGTGTGTGTGTGTGTGTGTGTGTGTGTGTGTGTGTGTGTGTGTGTGTGTGTGTGTGTGTGTGTGTGTGTGTATGTTGTTCTTCCGTTTAACATCGTCCCACATAAAGTGATTTCAGACGGTCTGTAGTTATAGAGTGTATGATGAAAGTAGAATGAGTGCGTGCAATCATTTGTGAGTGTGTGTGTGTGTGTGTGTGTGTGTGTGTGTGTGTGTGTGTGTGTGTGTGTGTGTGTGTGTTTGCTTGCGAGTGTGTGTGTGTGTGTGTGTGTGTGTGTGTGTGTGTGTGTGTGTGTGTGTGTGCAGGGCCATGCAGGGACAAGAATGCCACGTGTCCTGTCCTGGCGGACAAGGGGGGCTGTGTTAGAGACCCCGCCCACATGTTGAAGGACTGCACCAAGTCCTGTGACTTCTGCCATGAAGACGTCGGCATCGATCCTTCCGAACATGCAGGTAGTCCGCAGAGCGTGAAGCCCCCACACAGTTGACGACTACGTCCCTTGAGTATGTGCCAAAATAGGCTTATTTCTCGATCCTGCGTGGCTTAGCTGTTGCGAAGTATCTATCGAAACCATTTTGCGAGTTTCTCAGTTCCATGATACACCTTAGATAAGAAGAACGTACTGAATACACTGGAGTCATGAGCATTTGTGAAAACCATTGTTTGAAAGGGCAGAGGAATGGTAGCAAGCGATGTGCCCGTAACCTAAATCTCAACGGCCCCAAGGCACGATTTCCCGCTCCATACCAAACGCGTCTCAGAGCCCTCAAGGATGACCAGAAGATGGGCCCTTCTGAGACTCTGGCCATGGCCAAAGTTTCACCTACACCCTGTCAGGACTCTTGACCATGGCCAAAGTTCACCTACACCCTGGTAGGACTGACCATGGCCAAAGTTTCACCTACACCCTGTCAGGACTGACCATGGCCAAAGTTTCACCTACACCCTGTCAGGACTGACCATGGCCAAAGTTTTCACCTACACCCTGTCAGGACTGACCATGACCAAAGTTTCACCTACACACTGGTAGGACTGACCATGACCAAAGTTTCACCTACACCCTGGTAGGACTGACCATAGCCAAAGTTTCACCAACACTCCATCAGGACTGACCATAGCCAAAGTTTCACGTACACCCTGTCAGGTCTGACCATGGCCAAAGTTTCACCTACACCCTATCAGGACTGACCATGGCCAAAGTTTCACCGACACCCGATCCAATCCACGACCATGTGTGCTGAGCGACGTGGACGACAATGCCAGAGCAATGGGAGACAATCACTTAGCATTCCCTCATCTGTGGTAAGGGTGGGGTGGTGGTTACCTTTGGGCTATATGTTCACCCACCATAATATGGCAGATGGGGTTAAACATTCCAGGATACTTGGAAAAGAGGCCTACCTTACACTACATTACGTCCCCAGGTTGACCACGTGCTAGAAAGGCTGGTGAAAGTGGCAATATTATCATCAGAATGACAACACGTTAAAGAGAGTGGTGAAAGTGGCAATATTATCATCAGAATGACAACATGTTAAGAAGGTGAAAGTGGCGATATTATCTCCAGAATGACAACATGTTAAGAAGGTGAAAGTGGCGATTTCATCTCCAGATGACATATTAAGAGGAGTGGTGAAAGTGGCGATATTATTACCAGAATGACAACATGTTAAGAAGGTGAAAGTGTTGATATTATCTCCAGAATGACAACATGTTGGGAATATGAAAGTGTCGATATTATCTCCAGAATGACAACATGTTAAGAAGGTGAAAGTGGCGATATATCACCAGAATGACAACATGTTGAAGTGAAAGTGACGATATTATTACCAGAATGACAACATATTAAGGTGAAAGTGGCGATATTATTACCAGAATGGCATGTTAAAGATTGTGATGAAAGCGGTGGTATTATCACCAGAATGGCATGTTAAGAAGAGTAGTGAAAGTGATGATATTATCACCAGAATGGCGTGTTAAAAAGGGTGGAGAAAGTGGCAATTTTATCACCAGAATGGCATGTTAAATAGGGCGATGAAAGTGACGATATTATCACCAGAATGGCATGTTAAGAAGGGTGGTGAAAGTGGCTATTTTATCTTTGGCGCCAGCTTAACTGGAACTCCCAGAATGTGACTGTGAGCTCTGTTCAGCCAGTCAGGAAAGCAGCGGGTATGTCTTTTTTTCTTTCTCTGCCTACCATCCGCAGCACACACTGTTTCTTGGGGCCAGTCCTGCAAGAGCCATTTGGAAGACACATTCAATGTCAGTGTTTGGAAAAGAGCCACTTCGAAGACAGATCAATGTTAATGTTTGGAAAAGAGCCACTTCGAAGACAGATCAGTGTTAGTGTTGGGAAAAGAACTATTTTAAGGATAGATTCAATGTTAGTGTTGGGAGAAGAACCATTTTAAAGATAGATTCAATGTTAGTGTAGGAAGAATCATTTTAAAGATAGATTCAGTGTCAAATGTCAGTGTTAGGAAAGGAGCCATTTTGAAGATAGATTCAATGTTAGTGTTGTATGGTTAAACATACAGTATCTCTTTTTCTTAGTGTTCAGTCGACCTATTCTGTGTAGGGAGTGTTGTAATCATGGGCGTAGCCAAGTCGTCGACAGAACACAGCCGGGAGTAGACGTGTGTGAAGTTTCCACTGTTTCACCCTGACTGCGTTCTTGAGCTTTCTCTGGTTCTTGTCGGTTTACTGTGTGTGTCTCTCTCACGTGTCTCGCATCTTTCTTTCCTTTTTCCATCCGTCTGTTGTGCGGATGGAGAGCACTTGCGTTTAGCTGTGGAGGGCGTAGCTGATCGGCTGTGGCCAGCGGCAAAAGAGGGGACCTTGGCCTGGTGTAAAGGAAGGGCCAGCGGCACTGCGCCGTTCGCTTCCCCATTCTTGCTGTCAGCTGGTGGAGTGTCGGTGACCACCTGCTGTACACCAGTGTGTTCATCTCTGGGAGAGGGGTTACGCTGGCACACGGGGTCGCCAGCCTTGTGGCCCTCCAGAAAACACTGCCTATACTCTTGATGGGGTTTGTACACATAGACATATGGCGGCCTTTTTTTAGGCATTTTGAGCAGGTTGGAGTTTTCTGCTGTCTGTGGAAGATGGAAGCAGTGAAAGCTGCGATCTTTATATGTTTTGGGAGTGGAGTTTGGGGCACTTCAATGTAATCTTCATATGTTTTGGTAGTGGAGTTTGGCGCACTTCAATGTAATCTTCATATGTTTTGGGAGTGGAGTTTGGGGCACTTCAGTGTGATCTTTTATATGTTTTGGGAGTGGAGTTTAGGGAACTTCAGTGTGGACAAAACTTCAGCATGTCTTCCATCTTGTCGGTCTCCCGGGGTGCCTGTCTTCCTTGTCAATCACACGGGAATGACATTTGATTCCTAGTTTTTGTTCAAGCATTTGTGCTGTTTTACAGTTTGGGATGGAGAGGGGAACATTGATAATGAGGAGTTTTGTTGTTTGCACTTCCCCCCTCTACGCCATTGTAACTTCTGATAATGAACGGGTTTTGTTGCTAGGCTGTACCAACAGTCCTCGTAACTGTAAGCCATCTGTCAGTAATTTTGATCTAGCATTGTTTGCCATTGGATACATTCTCCGTAGTGCCCGGATTTTTTTTTGTGCACCTTTGATGCTTCTGCGCGCCCCTGAACACTATTCAACAGCCACACACAGCTCACTGACAACAGCTGGTAACAGTTTATTGAGGAGAAACACGCAGCTCACTGACAACAGCTGGTAACAGTTTATTGAGGAGAAACACAGCTCACTGACAACAGCTGGTAACAGGTAACAGTTTATTGAGGAGAAACACACAGCTCACTGACAACAGCTGGTAACAGTTTATTGAGGAGAAACACACAGCTCACTGACAGTGTAGTCCAACTCCTCAACAGCTGGTAACAGTTTATTGAGAGGAGAGACATTGGCGGCATCGGCGCTAGTCTGAGGCTGGTGCCACAATGCCCTGCCACCACACGGTGCACAACGAGCTCACTTTCACACACGCCCTTTCCTGTCTCTCCTCACAGTCGTACGAACACATAAAACTTCAGTTGTATTCCTAGATCACTGTGATACTTACTGATATCTTTTTTTTTGGTCACAACAATGTGTGCTTTAAGTGGATTGCACTGGATATATATGCACTGTTAACAAGAAGCGTCAACTCGACCTCGAGGAGGAACCAGAACTCCATGTAGTCAGTGTTAGTGTTGGGAGAAAAGCCACTTTGAAGACAGATTCAATGCTTGTGTTGGGAGAAGAACCATTTTAAAGATAGATTCAATGTGTTAGTGTTGGGAGAAGAACCATTTTTTAAAGATAGATTCAACGTTAGTGTTGGGAAAAGAGCCACTTTGAAGACAGATCAATGTTAGTGTTGGCAGAAGAACCATTTTGCCCATGTAGCGGTAACAGTTTAGCAACACCCTCTAAATGTATTACAGTTTTCTGTTAATGTTAATTTCGTTAAAAATCTTTTGAGGACCACAAATAAAAAGACCACAAAAAGGTAAACTACTCATCAGAGAAGAACAAATATACATCAAGACATAGGCCTATTTATATAGTTGCAACAGTCATGCACATGCACACAGACTCGCACACACACACACACGCGCGTGCATGCGCACACCCACCCACCCACCCACCCACGCGCGCATGCGCGCACGCATACACACACATACTACTCAGCTATTTTCTGTAACAAAAAAAAAATCTGTATGACTATTGTTGTTTGATTTTACTGCTGGATATTATTTCATTAGCTGTTTCTTCCTTTAAAACGTGTGTGTGCATGTGTGTGTTTCAGGACCCTGTTCAGATTATGATGGGGTCTGCTATTACTGGGCAGATAACAATCTGTGCCAGAAATACTATGCATGGATGATCGGCAACTGCCGAAAGGCTTGTGGTGTCTGCGACCTCAACATCCAACTGCCAGGTACAGAGATGGCCAGACTGAGTACTGAGGCGGTCAGTTTCTGCGTCTGTTGACCTGTTTGTGCTCAACAATGTGTAACTGCCGCACACACTTGTACCTGTACGTGCGCACAGTTAGACTAATTTGTGTATGAAAACTATTTCCCCAGATTTGATGCAAACAAAACCAAAATCAACTTAGGGAGGAAACAAAAGCTTGTTTCTGCATGTGTTCCATGGAAACGGAAACGTCCATTGATGTGTGCGAGTGAGTGCAGACTTGTCTTTGTGGGAATCTACTGTTTTTTGTTTTGCTAGTGAGTGTTGCTTTATGCTGTGTGCATATACTAGAGAGAGAGAGAGAATCTATCTATTGTGTACAGTAAGTTGAAGAGATCGTTTGCAGATTTTGTGTTTTTTGATTGAGGTGTTGCAAATTTATATGAATTAAGAGATGAAACGAGATGTGCCTCAAAACCCGCCCATTTAGAGGGATTTTAGGTGACATCAAGATATATGTCTGATTATGTGCGTGTGTGAATGTGTGTACGTGTATGTGTGTGTGTGTGTGTGTGTGTGTGTGTGTATTTCTAGATGACTGTGTTGACAAGAACTCCCACTGTCATGAATGGGCATTCCGAGGCGAATGTGATTTCAACCCTCAAGCAATGCATCGCGAGTGCAAGCTGTCCTGCAACATCTGTGACGGCATCTCCCATCCCAACAGTGAGTGATGAGAACTGACAGTGAGTGATGAGAACTGACAGTGACTGATGATGATAACTGACAGTGAGTGATGATAACTGACAGTGAGTGGTGATAATAACTGACAGTGAGTGATGAGAACTGACAGTGAGTGATGAGAACTGACAGTGAGTATGATAATAACTGACAGTGAATGATAATAACTGACAGTGAATGATAATAACTGACAGTGAGTGATGATAATAACTGACAGTGAGTGATGAGAACTGACAGTGAGTGATGAGAACTGACAGTGATGAGAACTGACAGTGAGTGATAATTAACTGACAGTGAGTGATGATAATAACTGACAGTGAGTGATGAGAACTGACAGTGAGTGATGAGAACTGACAGTGATGAGAACTGACAGTGAGTGATAATAACTGACAGTGAGTGATGAGAGCTGACAGTGAGCGATGATAATAACTAATAGAGAGTGATGATAACTGACAGTGAGTGATGAGAACTGACAGTGAGTGATGAGAACTGACAGTGAGTTATGAGAACTGACCGTGAGTGATGATAACTGACAGTGAGTTATGAGAACTGACAGTGATGAGAACTGACAGTGATGAGTGAGTGATGATAACTGACAGTGAGTGATGATAATAACTGACCGTGAGTGATGACAACTGACAGTGAGTAATGAAAACTGACAGTGAGTGATGTGTGGCGATAAATGATATGCAACAGTGAGTGATGTGTGGCGATAAATGTTGTGTAACAGTGAGTGATCTGTGGTGATAAATGCTATGTAACAGTGAGTAATGTGTGGCGATAAATGCTATGTAACAGTGAGTGATGATGTGTGTGGCGATAAACGCTATGTAACAGTGAGTGATGTGTGGCGATAAACGCTATGTAACAGTGAGTGATGTGTGGCGATAAACGCTGTGTAACAGTGAGTGATGTTTGGCGATAAATGCTGTGTAACAGTGAGTGATGTTTTGGCGATAATGCTGTGTAACAGTGAGTGATGTGTGGCGATAAACGCTATGTAACAGTGAGTGATGTGTGACGATAAACGCTGTGTAACAGTGAGTGATGTGTGACGATAAACGCTGTGTAACAGTGCGGAAGGCTAGGGGAAATGACAGGTCACCAGCAGTGAGAAACATTAGAGGTACACACGATGGTCAGTAATAGTGAAACCTGCTATTGGGCTAAGCATAGATGATGGTCAGTCATAGTGAAACCTGTTACTGGGCTAAGTAGAAAGAAACTCGTGGAGAGCGTGGCAGCAGAGAGTCCTCAGAAGAGCAGCCCCCTTCAAGCAAGTTTTTCGGCCCTATCACCTGACATTCTAGAGGGGTTGGGCCCATACCCGGTTCATGACTCCGGATGTCCCCTCTGCTGCCCCCTTTTTTTCCCATTTTGGGACGAGCCATGGCTGGGATTGGAACCCATGCCCCTCTGGACATGCTCATTTTCCACTTAATGACTCGCGCACTAACCACTGAGCCACTGGGACACCTGATATTTGTAGGAAAGTTAAGCCTTATGAAGTTCACTTTTTTGTTCCTCCTTGACCATATCCAGTTTGAACACCTCTCTCTGCTGCTTCTGCCATTGCTGCCAGGGCTCTGTTTTTTTCCCTCCCTGAAACTGAGAGAGCTGTTTCATGAGGCTGTGTATGCAGACGTTCCTACAAACCCCCTAGCTGCAATTTCTGCAGTGAGGACTTTCACCTGATATAGCCTTCTCTCCTCAGGCTGTTTGCCAGATCAGCATACTTTTCAGTCTTATAGATTTGAGCTGCCTCCATTCTGTTCTCATATGACACCGTGAGCTCGATCATGATCAGCTGCTCGGTTGACTGAGAGTAGACTACTGTCTGGTCTCATGCCACTCTTGCTGATGATCTCTCGGTGACTCTTCCATTCTGGGAGGTCTGCAGTGCACTCCTAGTCATCTGCCCCGTCCAGCAGACTGCCTGCATGTTCCGAGTGGCGCTGTTGTTCTTGGCCATGATTCGCTGCCTCCTGCCGTGAAGAATGTTGCTGATGCTTTTGGAGTCCTGATTTTCCCTTTTGTGGTGTTGGTACTAGCCCAGACTACTTGTACAATGCTCTTTTTTCCCTTTCGTGGTGTTGGTACTAGCCCAGACTACTTGTACAATCTTTTTGAGCACTTAGTTGTGCCTCCATGTGTACCTTCCTTGAGCCAGGGCTACTTTACATGAGCTTAGGACATGCTCCACTGTTTGTTTTTTCATGGCAGAGGGGGCATGAGGGATCGTCTGTTTTTCCCCACTTCACCAGGTTTGCATTTGAGGGAAGAAGGTCATATGCAGATCTGAGAATGAAGCTGATCCTGAGAGGGGCCATGTGCCAATGTCATTCCAAGTGAGACTTCTTTGGAGAGTGCATTCTCCCACGTTGTCCATTGCCCCTTGCTGGCTCTGCTGGACTGTTTTTGGAGTCTTTTTTGGTCTTCTTCTTTTCTCATCTCTCTGAATCATCATGTCTCTTTTGGCTTTTCCTTTGGCCTTCGACCACCATTCAGTTTTGGTCACCCCCAGTCCTTGTCTGTTGGTCTGTGTGTGTCCTGTTATTTCTCTGATCTTAGACTTTCTTTTCCAGAATCCATCGCCTCTTGAACTTTCCATTTTCTGCCTGTCTTCACTGGGGCTTGATTGCTTCTACCACCTTGTCTCCTGAGTCCTCCAGCATGCTTTGAAGTCTGATCTTCCCTGCTTTGTATTCCTCCAGGATGGATTTCAGTGGTAGTTTCAGCTTTGCTTGGCGACAGTACTGCGCTATGTCAGTCAGACAGGGTGGGACACCAAGCCATTTCCTTATGAACTTGTTGATTTTGGATTCCATTGCCTCAACTATGCTGGTGCAGATGTTGTATATCATCAGAGGCCATAGGAGCGTTGGTATCAGCATGAACTGCAGACACCAGACCTTGTATTTGCCAGGGAGCCCACACTGGTCAATGGTCTCCAAGCCTTCTTCCGACATATGTTTGGTTTCTTTTGATCTTTGTGTGTGTCTTTCAGCGTATCATCATACCATCTTCCAAGGCTCTTGACTGGCTCTTCTGTGACTGTTGGAATGGCCTGATTGGCAACACTGAAGACCACAGATTCGGCCACTTTTCTTTTCCTCGGTGAGAGACTCCGTGATTTCTTTGGCTTGAACTTCATTCTGGATGAGGCAACTATGTCATCCAGCCTCTCCAGCACATGACGAGTCTTGTCTTCTCTGGATGAAATCACTGTAGAATCATCCATGAAGGCCTTGAGAGGGGGCATCTTGTATCCATCGCCAAGGTCTGTTTGTCTTGCATTGCTTGTTGCTGCTTTCAATCTGACTTCCATTGCCAGCATGAACAGTATTGGGGAGAAATTGCACAGCCCTTTGCAATGCCCACTTCCAAGTTGATCCAATCTGTTGTGTATTCCGTGGTAGAGAACAGCATTGAGAAGCCATTGACGTACTTCTTGAGCATGTCGCGGATGTTCTTTGGCACATGGTACATCTCAAGAGCCAACTGTATCATCTCATGGGGCACAGATCCATATGCGTTTGCCAGATCAAGCTACACTACGTCCAGGCCTCTCTTTTCTGTTTTTGCTCTTTGGATTGCGTCCCAGATCATTGTGGCATGTTCTACACAGCCAGCCACACCTGGGATGCCCACCTTTCTGGACTGACACATCCGAGTACTTGTTTTTAATGAGGTACTTGGTCAGCCTTGCTGCTGTGACAGAGAGAAGAGATTTTCCTTCAACGTTCAGTAGTGATATTGGGCTGAACTGGCTGTCACTTGAGTTTTGTTCTTTGGGGATGTAGACACCATTTGCCATCATCCATTGGCTGCTGATCTTCTGGTTTCTCGAAGCTGATCGCATCAGCCCATGGAGCCACTCCAGCACCTTGGGACATTTCTGGTACAGCTGGTAAGGTATTCCGTTTGGCCCTGGTGATGATTTGGCTCTGGCTTTGTCAACCACCTTCTTGATTTCCGCCAACATTGGAGGCATGTCATTGAACTGTTCCTCAGGGTTGGTTGGCCACACCAGACCTTGAATGTCGAGTGGTGCTTTGCTCTGTGAGTCAGAGTATGTTTTCCTCTGATGCTGCTCAAGAACTCCTTTGTCCACACTTAGGGTCCCAGATTTTGGCTGCTCAAACAGAGTTCTGGCAAATTGGAAGGGGTCTCTGAAGAAGCGCTCTTGTGGCTTCTTCTTTTGCTATTCCTCTTCTTCGCAGATTCCGCTTTGCTGAGATGCTGTGTTTTGCTTTCAGGTCTTCCCAGAGTTTTTTTTTCCAAGCCTTGTTTTTCAGCTGGCAGTGCCGTCTTCATTTGCTTCTTGAGGTTTTTTCTTTTGGACCCTGATCTTGTCCATCTCTTCTTGGCATCTGGATTTCTTTGGAGGTGTTTTTCTCTTTGGGTAGTTTTGCACCATAGGCGTCTCTACATGTGGCATACACAATGTCCCCATATGTAGCTAGTTTATGTTCCAGGGTGCTTTTCCCTATCAGTGCATCGAGTCTTTGGACAATTTTTGCATCGAGTTTCTCTGATGCAGTGCGCTGCTGCTCATTCAGATGAGTCTTCACACATCCCATCTTTGTTCTGTGGATCTTCACATGACGGGGTGGTAGTGAAACGCTTTCCACAGACACATGGATATTCCATTTGGTCTATGTTCATAGTCCGTTTAGGATTTGCAGTCTGATCAGTTGAGCACCGATGGATTCATCATTCTCTCCCCCTTTTGGTTAATCCTGCGAGCATCTTTTCCTTTTGTTTTTAGTAGCCACATGTTGAAGGCAAAGCGGTGAGCCAGCCCACAGAGCCCTTGGTTCTGATCTTCCCAGTGTCCTCCGGTCTTTCCCGGACGTCCTCTGGCCTATTCCAGGAAGTCAATGGTTTACCCATGCATCAGTAGAAAGAAACTCGTGGAGAGCGTGGCAGCAGAGAGTCCTCAGAAGAGAAGCCCCCTTCAAGCAAGTGTTTCGGCCCTTATCTCCTGACACTCTAGGGGGGTTGGGCCACACCCGTCCTCTGCTGCCTTTTTTTTTTTTTTTCCCATTTTGGGACGAGCCATGGCTGGGATTGGAACCCATGCCCCTCTGGACATGCTCATTTCCATTTAATGACTCGTGCACTAACCACTGAGCCACTGGGACACCTGATATTTGTAGGAAAGTTAAGCCTTATGAAGTTCTCTTTTGTTCCTCCTCGACCATATCCAGCTTGAACACCTCTCTGCTGCTTCTGCCATTGCTGCCAGGGCTCTGTTTTTTTTTTTTCCTTCCCTGAAACTGAGAGCTGTTTCATGAGGCTGTGTATGCAGACGTTCCCACAAACCCCCTAGCTCCTCCTATATAATGGTCAGTAATAGTGAAACCTGTCATTGGGCTAAGTTATATAATGGTCAGTAATAGTGAGACCTGTTATTGGGCTGATGTATATAATGGTCAGTGATAGTGAGACATGTTATTGGGCTAAGCGTAGATGATGGTCAGTAATAGTGAGACATGTTATTGGGCTAAGGTATATAATGGCCAGTCATAGTGAGACATGTTATTGGGCTAAGCGTAGATGATGGTCAGTAATAGTGAGACATGTTATTGGGCTAAGCGTAGATGATGGTCAGTAATAGTGAGACATGTTATTGGGCTAAGCGTAGATGATGGTCAGTGAAAGAAAACTAACAGTGAGACATGTAAGTGGGAAGGGATGAAAAGAAAACTACAGTGAGACATGTAAGTGGGAAGGGGTGAAAAGAAAACTACAGTGAGACATGTAAGTGAGAAGGGGGGTGAAAAGAAAACTACAGTGAGACATGTAAGTGGGAAGGGATGAAAAGAAAACTACTGTGAGACATGTAAGTGGGAAGGGGTGAAAAGAAAACTGCAGCGAGACATGTAAGTGGGAGAGGGGTGAAAAGAAAACTACAGTGAGACATATCTTAAATAAATGTCAGCGAACCGCCCAGAGAAACGTGGACAAACGAGTCACAAGACAAAACACAACGCGTTTCGACCTCTTAGGTCTTCTTCAGGTGAAACAAAAATGAAACAAATGATGAAAATGCACTTAGCTTTGATCGCTTCAGATTGCTTCTGTGTTCAGCGCAAGGAAGAAGGCCTTCTTCCTTGCGCTGAAAGCGATCAAAGCTAAGTGCATTTTCGTTATTTGTTTCATTTTTGTTTCACCTGAAGAAGACCTAAGAGGTCGAAACGCGTTGTGTTTTGTCTTGTGACTCGTTTGTCCACGTTTCTCTGGGCGGTTCGCTGACATTTATCTAAGATTTGTTTAGATTTCCGCCTGCAGTCGTTTCACTTTGCAACTAGATCTACAGTGAGACATGTAAGTGGGAAAGGATAAAAAGAAAACTGCAGTGAGACATGTTAGGGTGGTAAGTGATGGTAACTGGCGATGAGACGTTGGAGGATTTACGGATGGTAACTAACAGTAATATATGGTATGGGGTAAGTGAGGGCAACAACAAACAGCGAGACGTTAAAGCGTAAATCATAGCAACAAGCAATGAGGCATGTTAGCAGAAAAGTGATTGTAACTAGAATTGAAACATGTGAGGACTAAGTGATTGTCACCAGTATTGAAACATGTGAGAACTAGGTGATTGTAGCTTGTATCGAAACGTGTGAGGACTGACTCATTGTAACCAGTATTGAAACATGTGAGGACTAAGTGATTGTAACCAGTATTGAAACATTTGAGGACTGAGTGATTGTAACCACTGTATTGAAACATGTGAGGACTGAGTGATTGTAACCAGTATTGAAACATGTGAGGACTGAGTGATTGTAACCAGTATTGAAACATTTGAGGACTGAGTGATTGTAACCAGTATTGAAACATGTGAGGGACTGAGTGATTGTAACCAGTATTGAAACATGTGAGGACTAACTCATTGTAACCAGTATGAAACATGTGAGGACTGAGTGATTGTAACCAGTATTGAAACATGTGAGGGCTGAGTGATTGTGACCAGTATCGAAACATGTGAGGACTGAGTGATTGTAACCAGTATCGAAACATGTGAGGACTAACTCATTGTAACCAGTATTGAAACATATGAGGGCTGAGTGATTGTAACCAGTATTGAAACATGTGAGGACTGAGTGATTGTGACCAGTATTGAAACATGTGAGGGCTGAGTGATTGTGACCAGTATTGAAACATGTGAGAACTGAGTGATTGTAACTAGCAACAGACATTTTAGTGGGGCAAATGATGGTAGCAATAAGACAGGTTAGGAAGGAAGTGATGCTAAGAAATATTGGCAGACGTTAGGGGAATGATTGATGGTAAAGAAACAGTGATACAAAGTTAGGGGGTATGTCATGCTAGCAAATAGTGACTCATGTTAAGGAGACGTGATGCAAACATACAGTGACGCTTCTTTGGGGATAAGCGATGGTAAAGGAACAGTGTCGCCAGCCATTTTTCAAAAAAAGCTCTTATTGTATACCAGCATATGTGAAACGCGGATATCTCTGGAACTAAACAACCAAATCTCTCATGCTATTTTTTGTAAAATGGAGGAGATACACTGTACTTTTATTATATCGTAACATGTTAGTAATGGTAAGTCAACAACAATTTCAATTTTTTTAGTGATTTCAAGTGAAAAAAAAATGCAAAATAAAAAAAAGAATGTTATGTTTCTTCTAAGCGTAAAAAATAAAGAAAGAATGCCAACAAACTCTCAACAATGGAGGAAAAATACTCCACTCACAACTGAAGACCAGAAAGTATGGTATTTCCAACAGAAAAGTGCATGAAAACAGCCACAAATACAACTACTCCAAGCAGGGGGACACACACACACACACACACACACACACACACACACACACACACACATTCTTATGCCTAACTGGTACACATGTAAGAAAGAAAAAGGGAAACACACACACACACACACACACACACACACACACACACACACACACACACACACACACACACACACACACACACACACACACACACACACACACACACACACACACACGTCCCTTTCACTCTCAACAGTATATATATATATATTTTTTTTTATGAACACAAAGTCATTCATGTGCCTGTTGGTCTCTGAACCCTTGTCATTCAGTTGATCAGCTGTACACCCACTCGAAAGACGTCTGTGATACTCGCCTCTCACGTGTCAGTTGGCCACGCCCCCTTCAACCTCGACCAGCGAGAGTGGGCCCACAGCGTGTGTGTGAAGTTCGTTGCCTAAAGTCTTAGTTGGCTCCCTCACATAGAGTTAGTGAACAGTCAGTCAGTGTTGGCTGGCTCAACGCAAAAACACTGGGGCACACGCGGTAGGGTAGTAAGTGGGCGTCTTATCAGCCTGTCATAACAAGTTGGCAACGGTCCAACGCTTCACGTTGGAATAATTCGGTCAAGCCATCACTATCGTTCTTTACTCGTGGCTGTCTGGTCTTCTTCATCTGTATTAGGAACAACCAACTGTCTATTCAATATTCCCAGCACTTGATCTGTGGTAAATGTACGGCAAGGTCAAGTACGTAAAGTGCTTGGTGGTGACGTCATAGTGAATGGAAAAACAATCGGAATAAAGTCAATAAACACTGAACTGAATAGTGTTCTGACAAAGCAAATGGCTGTGAGCATGAGCCAGACCATCCCCCAACTATGACGTTTATTGCTGGCTTTTTATCTCATGAACTAGGATCGTGAGAGTATCGGGAGTTAGGTCACCCTACTTTGTCGCCAGTGAGACATATTATTAGGGGGAAAGTGATGGTAAGAGTGAGACATGTAGGGGGAAAATGATGGTAACTTACAGTGAGACATGTTAGGGGGAAAGTGATGGTACCAGTGAGACATGTTAGGGGGAAAGTGATGGTAACTTACAATGAGACATGTTAGGGGGAAAATGGTAGTAATGGTGAGACATGTTAGGGGGGGGAAAGTGATGGTAACAGTGAGACATATTAGGGGGAAAGTGATGGTAACAGTGAGACATGTTAGGGGGAAAGTGATGGTAATTTACATTGAGACATGTTAGGGGGAAAGTGATGATGGTAACAGTGAAACATGTTAGGGGGAGTATGATGGTAACAGTGAGACATGTTAGGGGGAAAGTGATGGTAACTTACAGTGAGACATGTTAAGGGGAAAGTGATGGTAACTTAACAGTGAGAAATGTTAGGGGGAAAGTGATGGTAACAGTGAGACATGTTAGGGGGAAGTGATGGTAACAGTGAGACATGTTAGGGGGAAAGTGATGGTAACAGTGTGACATAGGGGGGGAAAGTGATGGTAACTTACAGTGAGACATGTTTGGGGGAAAGTGATGGTAACAGTGAGACATGTTAGGGGAAATTGATGGTAACAGTGAGACATGTTAGGGGGAAAGTGATGGTAACAGTGAGACATGTTGGGGCGAAAGTGACGGTAACAGTGAGACATGTTAGGGGGAAAGTGATGGTGACTTACAGTGAGACATGTTAGGGGGGAAAAGTGATGGTAACAGTGAGACATGTTAGGGGGGAAAAGTGATGGTAACAGTGAGACATGTTAGGGGGGAAAAGTGATGGTAACAGTGAGACATGTTAGGGGGGAAGTGATGGTAACTTACAGTGAGACATGTTAGGGGAAAAGTGATGGTAACAGTGAGACATGTTAGGGGGAAAGTGATGGTAACTTACAACGAGACATGTTAGGGGGAAAATGATAGTAATGGTGAGACATGTTGGGGGGAAAGTGATGGTAACAGTGAGACATATTAGGGGGAAAGTGATGGTAACAGTGAGACATGTTAGGGGGGAAAGTGATGGTAATTTACATTGATACATGTTAGCGGGGAAATGATGGTAGCAGTGAGACATGTTAGGGGGAAAGTGATGGTAACTTACAGTGAGACATGTTAGGGGGAAAGTGATGGTAACAGTGAGACATGTTAGGGGGAAAGTGATGGTAACTTACAGTGAGACATGTTAGGGGGAGAATGATGGTAACAGTGAGACATGTTAGGGGGGGAAAGTGATGGTAACAGTGAGACATGTTAGGGGGGAAATGATGGTAACACTGAAATATGTTAGGGGGGAAAGTGATGGTAACAGTGAGGCATGTTAGGGGGAAATGATAGTAACAGTGAGACATGTTAGGGGGAAGTGATGGTAACAGTGAGACATGTTAGGGGGAAAGTGATGTAACTTACAGTGAGACATGTTAGGGGGGAAGTGATGGTAACAGTGAGACATGTTAGGGGGGAAGTGATGGTAACAGTGAGACATGTTAGGGGGGAAAGTGATGGTAACAGTGAGACATGTTAGGGGGGAAGTGATGGTAACAGTGAGACATGTTAGGGGGGAAATAATGGTAACAGTGAGACATGTTAGGGGGGGAAATGATAGGACCAGTCGTACACGTAAGGGGGAAAGGGGTGATACCCTCGACAGAGAGAGAGAGAGAGAGAGAGAGAGATCGCTAAAAATGGTGAGGCATGTTAGATACCTATCGAACAAGCAGATATATGCATATGATGCATAAATCACATGCAGCAAGTGCCGGATAGTACTAGACCTTCAGTGTAACATAAAGAGAATGTGAGACAATTCGCTGTGGCTTCCCACGAAGTGAACAGTCAGCTGTGGTGAAGGAGCTGAGGGCAGGAAATTAAGTTTTTTGTTGATGTTGATGTGATATAGGTCTACACTCCTGCCACATTTTCAATTAAGTCTTGTTGATGATGATATAGGTCTACTCTCCAGCCACATTTTCAATTAAGTCTTGTTGATGTTGATATAGGTCTACTCTCCTGCCACATTTTCAATTAAGTCTTGTTGATGATGATATAGGTCTACTCTCCAGCCTCATTTTCAATTAAGTCTTGTTGATGTTGATATAAGTCTACTCTCCTGCCACATTTTCAACTAAGTCTTGTTGGTGTGGATATATGTGTACACTCCTGCCTCTTTTTCAACGAAGTCTTGTTGGTGTTGATATAGGTGTACACTCCTGCCACAATTTCGACTAAGTCTCTTTAAGTAACACCATAGAGTCAGGCTTCTGTGTGTAATTTCATAATATGAAATAATAAATTTGTGTGTGTGTGTGCATGCGTGTGTGCGTGCACGCGTCTTTTTCTTTCACGTTTGTGTTCGCAGAGACCTGTGTGGACTACAACGAGAACTGTTCATGGTGGTCCGACCACTACGAATGCTATGGCAATCCCAAATGGATGGCCACTTTCTTCTGCCACTAAGTCTCCTTTGTAACACCCATAGAGTCAGGCCGGTGTGTAATTTCATAATATGACATAATAAATTTGTGTGTGTGTGTGCATGCGTGTGTGCGTGCACGCGCACGTTTGTGTTCGCAGAGACCTGTGTGGATGCACGAGAACTGTTCATGGTGGTCCGACCACTACGAATGCTAGTTCATCCCAATGGATGGCCAGTTCTGTCCCCGCTCCTGCCACGTGTGTCCAGACCCTCCCACACGTATGATGGCGACAGCATAGTTCATGCACAGCACAGTTCATGCACACAGCATAGTTCATGCACAGCACAGTTCATGCACACAGCATAGTTCATACTCATAGCACAGTTCATGCACAGTACAGTTCATGCACACAGCACAGTTCATACACACAGCACAGTTCATGCACAGCACAGTTCATGCACAGCACAGCTCATGCACAGCACAGCTCATGCACACAGCACAGTTCATGCACACAGCACAGTTCATGCACACAGCACGGTTCATGCACTCAGCACAGTTCATGCACACAGCTCAGTTCATGCGCACTGCACAGTTCATGCACACCACAGTTCATGTTCATGCACAGCACAGTTCATGCACACAGCACTGTTCATGCACTCAGCACAGTTCATGCACAGCACAGTTCATGCACAGCACAGTTCATGCATAGCACAGTTCATAAGCAGAGTTCATGCACAGCACAGTTAATTCACACAGCACAGTTCATGCACAGAGCACAGTTCATGCACAGCTCATGTTCATGCACAGCACATTTCATGCGCAGCACAATTCATGCACAGTGTAGTTCATGCACACAGCACAGTTCATGCACACAGCACAGTTCATGTGCACAGCACAATTCATGTTCATGCACGGCACAGTCATGCTCATGCACAGCACAGTTCATGCACAGCACAGTTCATTCACACGGCACAGTTCATTCACACAGCACAGTTCATGCACGCAGCACAGTTCATGCACACAGCACAGTTCATGCACAGCAGCAGCACAGTTCATGCACACAACACAGTTCATGCACAGCACAGTTCATGCACACAGCACAGTTCATGCACAGCACAGCCTTGTCACAGCACAGTTCATGCACACAGCACAGTTCATGCACAGCACAGTTCATGCACAACACAGCCTTGTCTGCATGCTACTGATTTCCTGTTTTGGCTTTGTCTGTCTATCTGTTCATCACAGACCTCTGTGTGTGTCTGTTCACCACAGACCTCTTGTGTGTGTCTCTGTACATAATAGACCTCTTGTCTGTCTATTTGTACATCACAGACATCTTGTGTGTCTGTCTGTACATCACAGACATCTTGCGTGTCTAGCTGTATATCACAGACATTTTGTGTGTCTATCTGTACATCACAGACGTCTTGTGTGTATCTCTGTACATCACAGACATCTTGTGTGTCTCTGTACATCACAGACATCTTGTGTGTCTCTCTGTACATCACAGACATCTTGTGTGTCTCTCTGTACATCACAGACATCTTGTGTGTCTCTCTGTACATCACAGACATCTTGTGTGTCTCTGTACATCACAGACATCTTGTGTGTCTCTCTGTACATCACAGACATCCTGTGAGTATGGGGACCTTCCCCTGAAGTCAGTCCTTTGAAAGAAGTTCGTTCCATTTGAACAGAAAGCTCACTGAGAAAACCAAGCAATTCTGACGATAAGGATGATAAATGACGTCATGCTGACGAAGTTGCTAATGCTCAACCGTAAATTAATTATCAGCATGACTAGAGGGACGACTAAAGAAAACGGATTTCTACTTGCATAGCAGAGGTACCCTTTTTTCCAGTGCATTTTGATTCGTAGATGCTGGATACATAACCTTGTTCATTCGTGTATATGCCCATATTACACGTTGCCATAGATTTCTTCAGTATCATGCTGCCTTAGATGTATACTTGTTGATTATGTCTAAAACTGATAACCGTTGGTGTTATTATTACGCAGGTCTTGAATGAAAACATGTCTAAGACTAACATTTAGTGCTTTCATTACGCAGGTCTTGAATAAAAACATGTGAAAGACTGATAACCATTTGAGTTATCATTACGCAGTTTTTTTAATCAGAAAATATGTTTAAGACTGATAACCATCTAAGTTTTCATTACGCAGGTACTAAATGAAAACATGTGTAAGACTTATAACCCGTCTGTGTTTTCATAACACAGATCTTGAATTAAAAAAAAAAAAAAACGTTTGAGACTGATAACCATTTGTGCCATCATTCAGCAGTTCTTGAATAAAAAACATGTAAGGCTGATAACCATCTGTGTTATCGTTACGCAGGTTTTCAGTGAAAAACATGTGTAAGAGTGATAACCATATGTGTTATAATTACACAGAACTGGAATTAAAGAAAACATGTGTAAGACTGATAACCATTTGTAGAATCATTATACAGGTCTTGAGTAAAAACATGTGTAAGACTGATAACCATTTGTGTTATCATTACGCAGGTCTTGAATAGAAAACGTGTGAAATTGATAACCATTTATGTTAATGCAGGTCTCGAATAAAAAAAACATGTGCAAGACTGATAACCATTTGTGTTATCATTACGCAGATCTTGGTGTCATGATGTTATTCACTCCGTAGGGCCAGATTTTTTTTTTTTTTTTTTTTTTTTTTTAATGAGAAAGAAAGTTAGACAACACACAGATATGGGCTATACCTATGAAATTGATGGAGATGTCTTTTTTTGTTTGTTTTTGTTGTTCTTGTTGTTGCTGTCCCAACCTCTGTGCCACCTCAGAGGCAGTGCACCACGCCGCTCATTCCGACACCCTGTCTACAGCCACAGCCCGGTCGGCCCCCCCGCCGCAGCCCTGGCACCGGCAATCCACAGGGAGCAGTCAGTGTCAAGTCGTCAAGAGGCAACCCACCGTAGGAGACACTGCACTGCTGCCGAGTCACTTCGGTGGTGTTCAGTGGCACCTGTTCTGATCTAACATACACAGGACACCACCTACTAATCCCCTAATGACGACAATAATAGCTTAGTCGCGGAGCCGGCGTGAGTGAGCTCTCCCTCCGGAGGGCGCCACCATGTCCATCCAACGACAGCCCCCATAGACTTGCTGATACCGGTGACCCTGACGGAACCAAACCAAAGCCATAGACATGGAGAGGACATCGAAACTGAGGTCACCGTGAGAGCAGGGCATGAAGGGCCATAGAATTTGAGACTTTTTTTTAAAATGCTGATCGATGAGAATGAGGATGATTAAGATGATGCTACGGATTTTCATTTCGGTCTGAGACTATATGACAGGGCTGTACTCTGCGCTTCCTTTCATAATATATCCAGGCGTCCAGGCCCAAGAGATCCTGGCACCTGCAGTGTTGGTTAGGAAATTTGAGCAACACTCTCAGAAACGCATCCATTAAGTGGATGAAACTCGACTGTGTTGTCCCAGTCTCCCCAATTGAGTCCGCAGCAAACTCAACTCTGGGTAGGAGCCGGTCGGGGCAGAAAACCCCGTATGACTCTGATGGGATTCGAACCCACGACCTCCCAGCTGGGAGTCCGCGATGCTAACCACTTCACCACGGCGGCTGGTAGATGTCTTTTTATCTATCTGTCTATCTATATTGTCTATCTTTAAAGTAAATAAAGAAAAAATCCTAAAGAAGAATAATCTCGCTAACTAGATAAAGAAATAAAGTTTTCGCTGGATTATTGTTCTAAAAGAAAAGCACAGATGCCATCATTAATTCTGAAGGTTGTAGGATAACTCATAACCTACTCTACTTGCTTGTTGCTCAAATCTCCGATCCTTCCGAAAAGTATGTGCGTGCGTGCTTGTGTGTACATAGAAGCGCGTGTGTGCATGTAGATGCGCCTATGTGTACATTCTTATATGTGTGTGTGCGAGCGCGTGCATGTGTGTGTGCGTGTGTGTGAAACTTGAAACTTTGTTTTATTGTCACTGAACACCATTAAAGGATTTATGGACACAAGATGGCAATGATTAAACAACTCATCATCCAAAGAAATCATAATTTGTTCTTTTACATACATAAAAAAGTCATTATGTAAAGCAGTCATATACATATTTCGCAATTTCAACCTGAAGGTCATCATTAGACATCAAAGTACTTATTTTCAATGAGGTAGCGTCGTTTATATCCATTTTGTTTATGATACGTTTTTTAAACGTATTCCTGATTTTATTGTAACGTTTACAAGAGTCTGAAAAAATGTACCTCGTCTTCTATTATATTATGTTGCAAGTTGTACATTTCCGGTCTTCACGCTTAATATGGAATATAATTCAAATAAAAAAAAACAACAAACACCCAAAGCATTTTTCAGAAGCGCTTTCGTTTTTTGCAAACCTTCCTCAGCTGACTATGGAAGTCGGCGTCAAAACTAGTTGACGTAATGTGTTTTTTTTACATCATTAATCCCCCCCACCCCTTCATTGCTGTATGATAAATAGTGATGCCTGGGTGAAGTCTTGATTCAATGAAGGGAAAAGTTCCCAGGGCAGATTGTTCATGTGAAACCAACTAATCCCACACATTTCAAATCTGACAGCTGGTGTCCAGGTCCACAGAAATGGCGTGCCACGAGTGTATCTTGCTTTCATATATGGGAATATCTACCTCTTTCTATTACGAGGTCATGTGCGCTAATTCTTAATTTACAAAGTTCTTTCCTGTAAAGTTTATCTGTGCATTTGATGAGGTACGGTTCAAGCCTATATTTATTACTGATGTCATTATAAAATTTTAACCTTGGTGCTCTATCTTTTTCTTTTTCCCCAAAGTTTATATATATATTCACTTTGTAACTTTCTTTCTCTCTATTGCATAACGCAATCTTTGAGGGTTAAGTGTGTACTTTGGTTATTCCATACATGTGTCATTCCAGTATTACTTAAGATCATCTTTACGAAGATTTCCATGAAGATGATGGGTCAAGATCTTCGTACGCTTCTCTCTTAGATATGTCTTCCTTTGATTCCATTATATGGATCTAAAACATGACTACTTGACTCATTATTTCTCTACACAAGGGAAATCGTCCAAGTTCAGCTAGTACTGGGCTAGTGTGTGTGTGTGTGTGTGTGTGTGTGTGTGTGTGTGTGTGTGTGTGTGTGTGTGTGTGTGATTCAGCGCCCTGTGTGGACTACAACGACAACTGTGCCTACTGGCATCAGCACGGAGAGTGTGAAAAGAACCCTGTGTGGATGAAGCAGTACTGCAAGGTGTCGTGCGTGCGGCGTGTGCACAGGAGGGCACACAGCAGGGGGCAGCCCACTACCACACCTTCAGGTGCACACACACACTCACCTTTTGATGGAGACTGGGGCCACAGCTTGGTCTGCTAATGTCACGCGAGGAGGTGGTAGTGGTGGTGGTGGTTGTGGTGGTAGTGGTGGTGGTCTGTGTGTATGTGTGTGTGTGTGTGTGGTGCAACATAGACAAGTATATATGTGCTCTGTATTTCTCTCTCTGTCTCTGTCTCTCTCTCTCTCTCTCTCTCTCTCTCTCTCTCTCTCTCTCTCTCTCTCTCTCTCTCTCTCTCTCTCTCTCTCTCTCTCTCTCTCTCTCGCTCGTGCACAAGTGTGTGTGTATGTATGTGTGTGCATGCATGCATGCGCGTGTGTACATATATCTATATATATATGTGTGTGTGTGTGCGCACGTGTGCTCCTGTATTTATGCAAGTATGTAGTGTGTGTGTGTGTGTGTGTGTGTGTGTGTGTGTGCATCTATTTATGTATATATGTAGTGTGTGTGTATGTCTGTGTGTGTGTACAAGACAGAGAGACTTTTAATGTCTCTCTCTATATGCTTGCTTTTATGTCATTTCACTTTATTTTTTTGTTTTATCTTATTCTTCACCTGTCTCATAGGGACATTATAAAAATAGAGCTTCTACTTCATTGGTTTCATTCAGATGGACATGTAACTATACATTCGAAAATCCCCAGCTAAGTCTTCTATAAAATGTGCTCTACTAAATCAGACCTCATAGCATCAATTGGAAACGTAGGGTATTTCAATATAAAGAAAGGCTACTTAGTCAATACTTAGTCTACTGCATCTGTATAGACCTTTGAGTGTATATATGGGAAGAAAGACACAGAGAGAGAGAGATAGAGAGTAGGCTGGTATCTCTTCTGTCTATTTTCATCGGTTTTTTTCATCGCATTTTATTTTTTTGTACATGATGTATTGTTTAGCATTCCATGTGTGCCATGTAATATTTTTGTTGTTGTTGTTTAAAGGTCCTTTGTGTCCGTTTCCTTTTGTTTTTGATTTCACAACTGCCATATAAGATTGGCTACATCTACAAATGTTATATTTATGCTGTTAATTGTTGTTGTGATGGTTGTCGTACTTTAAATCGCTTTGCCTTCATTTGTTTGCTGGTGGTGGTCATTGTTTGTTTGGTTTATTGTTTGTTTGGTTTATTGTTTGTTTGTATAATCATGTTTTGATGCATACGTTGTGTCATTTAGTACTGTCTTCGTATATTAGTAATGGCAAGTCTGCAAATTGGCTCACTGAGCCAACACTTTGACTGTTGTTTAGTAACTGGCTCACTGAGCCAACACTTTGACCGTTGTTTAGTAACTGGCTCACTGAGCCAACACTTTGACCGTTGTTTAGTAACTGGCTCACTGGGCCAACACTTTGACCGTTGTTTAGTAACTGGCTCACTGAGCCAACACTTTGACCGTTGTTTAGTAACTGGCTCACTGAGCCAACACTTCGACCGTTGTTTAGTAACTGGCTCACTGAGCCAACACTTTGACCGTTGCTTAGTAACTGGCTCACTGACCAACACTTTGACCATTGATTAGTAATGGCAAGTCTGCAAACTGACCCACTGAACCAACACTTTGACCATTGATTAGTAATGGCAAGTCTGCAAACCGACCCACTGAACCAACACTTTGACCATTGATTATTAAGGGCAAGTCTGCAAACTGACCCACTGAACAAACACTTTGACCGTTGATTATTAAGGGCAAGTCTACAAATTGACCCACTGAACCAACACTTTGACCATTGTCAAACAAAGAATCGTCATTGCCACTGTCATTGTCATTGTCTCCCCCTCTCTCTCCCCCTCTCTTCATTAGCATAATTTTTGTTTAAATGATGACAGAGCTTTTATTTCATTTTATTTCCCACGGTCTGTTAAAGCGATCCAGACAGATGGACGTGTTGTACATGAGCGTTATAACGGCCTGTTTGTCAAGGCTTCTATGTATGTAACTCTACGGCTGCATCCGATTTTATGATTATCGGGAATCTCGTAGGATCTTAAAAAAAAAATCAGAAACTACATTGTGACAGTGCTTTTGTCGTATCAAACTGATCCATACACAACAAAACAAGCGAGCAATTGCACCAAAAAAGCTATAATTCAAATGTCTGTTTGGTTTATTTCTAAAACCCTCTCTATAAGTTTGGTTTATTTCTAAAACCCTCTGTATAAGCTCTACACAGAACAGCTGAAGAGTAAACTAAGGCAAAAAAAAAAAAAATAATTAGAAAACAACATCTAACACGGAATGTAACACCAAGGGGAGGGGACGGGGGAGGGATGCAGTGAGATGGGTTACAGGTCGAGGAAGCGGGTTGAAAAGGACACTGAAAGAAATGTTACTATAATCACGACGATAATCACCCCAATAATCACTCCAATAATCACCCCAATAATCGTCCCCAAAATCACCAGATAATCACCCCAATAATCACCCAAATAAGAGCCAATTATAATCACCCAATAAGAGCCAATATAATCACCCCAATAAGAGTTAACTCTCTGCCTCTCTCTCTCTCTCTCTCTCTCTCTCGCTCTCTCTCTCTCTCTCTCTCTCTCTCACACACACGCACACACGCGCACGCGCACACATACACACACACACGCGCACATACACACACGCGCAAAACATTACTTAATCCACGTGAAGTAGGAAGGGAGGATCTGTCTGTCTATCTGTCTGTCTCTGTCTATCTGTCTGTCTATTTGTCTGTCTCTCTCTGTCTGTCTTTCGTTTTGTCTGTCTGTCTGTCTGTCTCACCTTCTCTCCTCACACACACACACACACACACACACACACACACACACACACACACACACACACACACACACAAAAGCACCCTCCCCCCTCCCACCACACACACAGGAGTGGAAGGGAGGGGACACCAGTTACAAAGCTAAAGAATTTCATTATCATTCAAAAAGCACATCACAAAAATTAATGATACATTTATAAATATCTAATTTCCATTTCACTTACGTCGCTATGGTCAATAATTCATCGCTATGGTCATAATTTGTCGCTAATTCATCGCTATGGTCAATAATTTATCGCTATGGTCAATAATTCATTACACATCACAAAAATTTAATGGAACATTTAGATATATAGTTTTTATTTCACTTGCATTGCTGTGGTCAATGATTTATCGCTAACGTCAATAATTCATTACTATGGTCAATAATTTATCGCTATGGTCAATAATTCATCGTTTTGGTCAATAGTTCATCGCTATGGACAATAATTCATCGCTATGGACAATAATTTGTCGCTATGGTCAATAATTCATTACTATGGTCTATGTTTTATTACTATGGTCAATGATTCATTGCTATGGTCAATAATTCATCTCTATGGTCAATAATTCATCTCTATGGTCAATAATTCATTACTATGGTCAATGATTTATCGCTATGACCAATAATTCATTGCTATGGTCAATAATTCATTGCTATGGTCAATAATTAAATTACTATGGTGAATAATTCATCGCTATGGTCAATGATTCATTGCTGTGGACAATAAAGTCATCGCTATGGTCATGGACAATAATTCATCGCTATGGTCAGTAATTCATTGCTATAGTCAATAATTCATTGCTATGGTCAAAAATTCATCGCTATGGTCAATAATTCATTGCTATGGTCAATGATTCATCACTATGGTCAATAATTCATTACCGGCCTGGGTCCCCCTCCTCCATCTCTCTCTGTCTGTCTGTCTCTCTGTCTCCATCTCTGTTTCTGTCACTTTCTCTCTCTGTCTCTGTTTGTCTTCATCTTTGTCTCTGTCTGTCTGTCTTTCTGTCTGTCTCTCTCTCCCTCTCCTCCCTCCCTCCCTCTCTCTCTCTCTCTCTCTCAAAACACCTTTTCCTGTTGTCTCAATTAAAGCGCTACATCAACAGTAATGTGCTTAAACTTTTCTTCAATGCACACATAGTATTACGTATCAATTACGCTTCAACAGTGTGGGACGGGAGTAGCGACGTCCACAAAAAAGGCTGAATTATCTCCATAGACGAGTAGCAAAGCTACTCCACTCAGCTGTATCTCTAATAACAGATGAAAAACTAAAAACGCTGAACATACTTCCTCTGAGTAAGTAACTGGAATTCAACAAGGCATCATTTATGTTTACAATCTTGACAGATACTATGCCATGTTATATCAGTGCCCTTTTTACTAGACTGAACAGCTTTTCTGGCTCGACGAAATTCCTTCTTCCCTACCCACGCATTCATTTACACAGAACAAGCCTAGATTACTCTGAACCGTATACCTGGAACTCACTTCCACTGAATATACACAATACGAATACTTTAAAACTTTTCAAGAAACCTTTACATAAACATTTTATGTCTTAGTAATTTAATTATTCGATTAAAATGATTAGCGCCCATTCGCAAAGTCTTCTGTGAACCATACTTTGAATACATCGTCTAAACATAAAACCTACTCCATTAAAATCGCTCATCCTCACTCCCACTCTGTCTGTCTTCTTTTCTTTTCTTCTCCCCTACCTACCATTCTCTCTTCCCCCCACCCCCTCTGACCTCTCTCTCTGTAGTTTTGTTTTGTTTGTTTGTATGTTTCCTTCTGTTTCACCATCCCCCATCTCATTAGTATTTTTATGAATAGTTTGCTTATCATTGTAGAATTAGATTACGATGCGGCTATGTTAAATTGTCAGTACGAATGATATGTGTTGAAATAATGTATTCATTACAAGGACAGAGCGTAAGACTAGGCTTTGGCCTAGAATCTTCATCCTTGCATATTAAAAACCAATCAGTCAATCAATCAATCGACCCATCAATCAATCAATCATATTTTTCTCTCTCTCTCTCTCTCTCTCTCTCTCTCTCTCTCTCTCTCTCTCTCTCTCTGTCTCCTCTTCCTCCTCCTCTTCTTCCTCTTCCGTTGTTCAGGCAAACTTATGTATATGTGTGTGTGTGTGTGTGTGTGTATATATATATATATATATATATATATATATATATATATATATATATATATATATATGTATATATATATGTGTTGTGTGTGTGTATGAAAAACACACACATGTAATTACACGCTCATGTGTACATACATACATACATACATATATATATATATATATATATATATATATATATATATATATATATATATATATATATATATATAGTGTGTGTGTGTGTGTCAGGACCCTGTGTGGACACGCGAGACGACTGTCTAGGACTGGCCCACCGGGGGGACTGTCAGACAAACCCTGGCGCCATGAAGAGAATCTGCGCGAAGTCCTGTGGCTTTTGCAGCGAAGGGGCCACCCCGCGTAAGTAGGCTATTACAGCGGGAAGGGATTTTAAGATGCTGCATGTGTATATGTGTGTGTGCATGCGTGTGTGTGTGAGCACGCGCGCGCGCGCGTGTGTGTGTGTGTGTGTGTGTGTGTGTGTGTGTGTGTGCTCTAGCAAACGTGTAGCACTGAATATATGTGACCCGTTCTCACAAATGAGGACCAAAGTGCATTTTGGGGGATATAGAGATACTGGTATCATTGAAAAGGCATGAAATGCTCTTTCCAACGGTGTATAAATCATATTGCTAGGTTGAATAGTGTGGAAGTTATTGCTTTTTAAGGTCAGTGAGTGAGGTGGTGGCCATTTTGAGAAAATCAAGTTTAAAAAGATCAGCATTAATTTTTCCACTTTTTCCTTAACGACCGTGTATTAAAGATTGTCAGACATTGTGAAATCACTCAAAAAGCTCATTTATGATAAGAAAACCAAACTCCAAACTTAAAAACACGTGTTTGAAGTTATTTAACATGCTTTTAAATGAATGGTTTAGATTATTTTGTTCAGGGAAATGAAAACAACTTTCTACAAGTTGTCCATAACTTTCATTCATACTTTACATAAATAACTGTTCAATATACATCTTTTATAGCTGATTAAGATATGGCAGGTTTCACGGTTTTGGACACTGTAATTTACTGTCTACAGGCACATACATGAAAAAACAATTGCCACATGGACTATTACTGGGGTTATTTTTCATTAGTTTGAACCCTTTGCTGAATATATCTACAAAACAATTATAGCCAAGACTTGTTTTCATGAGAAATTCAAGCACAAACTACATACCCCTTCAAACGATGAAAATTCATCTTTTAAGACTAGGAGCATGGTTTTTCAACACTTAGAATTCATTACATGCTCCAGTTGACACAGTCTATAATAGATATGAATAAGCAAGATATTTTAAAAACACATAAACACATGTTAAGGGTTTTTTCTGATGATTTATGAGGTCATGTATATGACAAAAACAATTTTTCACATAAAACTTATCCTCTAAATTTGTTACACACTTCTGCAAATCAAAAACCACATTAAAAATGATATAAAAAGATGGAGACAACATTTGTACACAAAAATAATTCAGTTTCTACAGTATTCAACAAGAAATCTTGATATATATAAAAGAAAAATGCTATCCCACCCCCCTAATTTTTTGGTGAACACAAAAAAGTAAAAAAATGCGTTTGATCCTTTTTTTTTTTACAAAAACTTTGTAAAAACAGCTGTGATAATTATCAAAAGACATTTAGTGATTTACAGGACATTTTGTGTACGGAATTGAACTGCTGTAATCTGTGTTTTAAGCCTTATTTTGATATAAACATGACCTCTTTCCTGAAAGGTAAGGACAGTAACAGTTTTGAGTCTAAGAAGTCAAGCTGCTTGAATGCAAACTTTTTTGAGCTGGTGCTTTCTTATAATGCTTAAACATGACCAATCTTAAATCTAGTACTTACTCAAATATATCAATAGAAAAAGAAAAAAAAAAATCTAACCCATATAGATCAAGCAGGATTATGCATGCACACACTCAGGACACACACACGTCAGTCACTGGAACCTAGTCCATGAACAAGTAGTGGCCTCTGTTGTTCCTAGTTGGTGGAGGAACTACAGTCACTTTGTCTTCTAAGATGCATGCAAACTGTATACTCTTTGTCTTCAAGGACATAGTAGTTCCCCAGGTTGGATTTCTGGAAGGATTTTACCAAACACTGTCCTTCAAATGTTGAGACGTGTGATGGTACAGGAACAATCATCCCATAAAACTGTCTGGGTAATTTTTTCTTTCCAAAATAAAATACCACAGACACATAGTCTCCAACCCGTGTGCCCTGTTCTCTTGTTCTCCTGTCACAGAAGATGGTGCTTCACTGTCCACCCCCTTGACCAGGGGTACAAAATGGTTGGCGATCCAAAATTGGGATTGGATCTGCCTCATATCCTCTCTGTTCGAAGTCCACATGATGTAGACAGGACTGCTTAGGAGTGGATTCGGGCAGAAAGACTCGGTTTACCTCCCTTCTTACCAGCGGGCTTCCTAGTTTTGGATAAATGGAATGAATTTTCCGTTTCAAAATATTTGCTGCTGCATGGAGTTGCCAGGGACCCATGTATGTTGAATCAGATACTGTCTCCATGGTTTCTAAATTGAACGCCTCCTCCATATCACGATGAACAAAGTCACCAGATTGGTGATAAAAATCTCTTGTTGTCTTTCCATCCAGGAGAGCTCCTATGGCAAGAGAGCTAGGAGATAAGTACAAATCTTTATTTGTAGCCATCTCACAGGCTATCCGAACACGTATTTCTTGGTGGGAATCATCATGTCCGAACACAGCTGTACATAACGCACGAGGGAGACAGTTGCCATCCGCCTCGGTGGATACTGGATACTGCCCCCTCATGGGGCACTGCACCCTTCGGCAACCATCTTTCAGCGGCCTGGTCTGGAACAGCCCTATGCTTCGACAGACATGGTTCAACGGCTGGAAAATGCAAGGGGTAGACTTCTGCTTTGCGAATGCACTCGCTGGCACATGCATGAAAATTTTTGAAGCCAATTCTCTTTGATGCAACAAGATCTTGATGCAGTGAAGAAAAAAAATCTTTTCATGGCATTGATGGTGGAGTTGGAGAGATGGATGCGTTGTTGATGCTGGGGAAGATCTGTCATCTTTATCACAATCAGCATCCTGCTGCAGCTCATGGATTTGAAGCCCTCTGGTGTACTGCCTGTTTTCACACTCATTGTGGCATCCTGTCAAACATGACACACACAAAACAGGCCAGATCCCTGGATTTAAACAGCAAAGGTGCAATGGGAATGACTTGATGAAACTTGCGGCTTCCACGGACTGGTTTCACCTCCAAGTCTGGTCTTTGCCGAGCGATGTCGTCTGTCCTAACAAACAAAACTGACGACGTTTCGAATGTGGAGCATCTTTTGTCAGCTTTGCCTCACACTAGCTGAAAAAGTCCTTGGCATCTGTGATACTGACTTGGCGACACAGCACTGCAGTGTCCACTGCCTTGGAGATCACACCAGTCTCCCCATCTGCTTCCCCTTTGCCATGCTCAGCACCAAAGTAGACTCTCTGCACATGCCCCTTGTAGTACGTTAAGTCAGCAAAATTGCCTTTGCACTTGTACTGGGCAGCACAGTTGTCACTGAAAATAAACACAGAAGATGTGTCATCTATGGTGCCCAAGTTTTTGAAATGGTCCAGGGTCAGCTTGGTAAAATTGTGGACTGCATGATAATCATGGCAGCAATCATCAGTCACAATGTCAACAGCATGCCGGACTAACTGACCTGTGTTGTCTTTGTAGAATCCTACAACAGGATGGAGAGTAAACTGCTGCTTGCTAAAATGAGCAGATTTTATTTCATCTTGGGCTTGGCTTTTTTTTTATTTTCAGCGAAGTCCATAACAAGCATTAGCTGTTTTTCAGTTAGACTCTCCTTTAGGGCAGGGTACTGACTGTGCTGCCAGTCAGCAGTGAATAAATGCTGCACAAATGTGGTGCCTTGAGCAGGGGCAGCCAGGTCAGCCACAAGTTCAGTCAGTAACTCCCAGACATCTGATGCATGGACAATTGGTTCACGAACAAACCAGCAGAATGCCTGCTCCAACGAGTCCAGCTGACTTTGGGGTTGACAGATGCAAGCTCAGAATAGTGGTCTCCAATTGTTTTTTCTGATGTTGGAGCAGCTAGTGCAGGTACCCCTGATGCACTCTGGTTTGTGGAAAGGTGCTTCCCCCTTATCACAAAGTAGCAGCTTATATATTGCCCCTTTCATCCTTCACCTACATACAGCTGTCGAGGTTTGCCACTCGCACTGCATGGTTAAGTGCCAGGACCTTCATCCTGACATTTATACAGTACACACACTGGCATGTGTCCAAGTAACTGTGGGAGATTTTTCTGACAGTTTTTTGGTCTCAGTCTTGTGAAAAGGGTGTAGCCAATTTTAATGTCAGGATAATCTGTCAAAAAAATCTGGTGAGCACTCTTCAGAGTCTGTTGCATAACAAATCCAGGGCCATGCTTTGTGGCAAAACGTTTGTGTGGCAAAGCTCGAGATATATCTTCTCTGACATAAAACAGTTTTACTGTCTGGCAGTCTTTGTCAGGAAGGGCATCTTTTCTTCTCTTTCTTTGCTTTGCAAACAACGTACGCCTTGCAGAAGAAATTTTTTCTTTCAGATTTCTTATATTGTATTGGCGTTTCTCTGCTTTAAGAAATAACCCTTGACGTTTTAAGGATTTTTGAGTTCTGGCACAGTGAGTGTTAAGAGCTAAGTTTGACAACAGCTTTGCAAACTTGGATGGTGTTTTTGTCGTCAGTTTTTTTTCTCACTGAGGATACAAAATTATACTCAGACTGCTTGATGGGGCTGGCTACCTCCACAGGGATCTCCTCACAATCAGGATGATCAGGGGGAATTTACTGCTGCTATGGCTTGTTTTGCTGCTGACGTTTAACTGCTTGGGCTGCTCGCCTGTTTTTCTGATAAATTTTGTCTTTCCTTTTTCTCCACACAGTCTTCATTTGGGTTTCCCGTTTCCGGGACTCTCTCTTCAGATTTCTTTTATGTTCTTTTAACTCAGCAAGTGTCATGTCCTTGGGGCGTTTGGCAGAAGTAGGTCTGTCATGACATGCTTGTCTTTGGCTGGTTTTGGTCTGCCTGGTGATGGGTCGCTCCTTTTTCTTTTTGTTGGCTTAGTGGCGGTGCCATCTTTCCCTTTAACACAAATACAAAACAATAAAAGAAACTGGAAGTAACTGATCATGAACAGTATCCTCTGTTGTTACAATATTATCAGATATGCATCAGTTTCTATTTTTCACATTGTATTTCCTTGTTAAATGTTTATAAATATCATTTTTACAACAGAGAATTTTTTTACACAAGTAACAGAAATGAATTGAATAAATATAGACGTATGACATATAAAAAAACACTACAATCAAAGTAATAGAATGCTGCATGAATTTCTATAAAAAAAAAAAAAGATTCTTTTTTCTGAGATATACCTTTTGTAAGGAAGCAAAGTCTGGAAAGGGAAAAAAAAAAAAACCTTAACCGCATTGTCAGAGGCACTAGATCAGCTTTCAACATTTCTGATCTTGCTTCTGGATTATAAGAGGTTTGTGAATGGGAAGGAACGCACACAGAGTCAGTGACAGACACACACCCTCACTGAATTGTTAAAAAATGTAGTCATCAAACTGTAAGGGTTGCATGTACAAACTCATGCATTGTTGCTCAGTTTCTTTGAATATCCACAGGAACACACACACACACACACACACACACACACACACACATATGCACACACACACACACACACACACACACACACACACACACACACACACACACACACACACACACACACACACAGAAACCTTACCTTTGCTGCTGTCTGTGTTTTTCTATTTCTTGTTCTTGTACCAGGGCACGAGTCTGCGGTTCAGATTGCCATTTCTCCTTTTTGGCATCCCTGTTCCGTTTTGTTTCGCTCCCTTGTTTTCCTCAGCATCTCTTCATATTTCTCAGGATGATTCTTCCGCAAATTTTCACGGTAAACTGCTGACTTTGATGGCATCTTGATTCTAACGAGGACAGCAAAAGGCAACTTCAGCAGCAGCAATGAAAGAATATTTTTGTAAGCAAAATAAAGTGAAAAAAAAAAATCTAGAATAGATGCATATTTTTTCTTCCACTCACAAACGTGAGAAGGCTGTGAGCAATTTTATTTGTGAGTAGGAACTCTAATCATGTCGCATTTTGTCACTCCCCTCCCCCCCCCCCCCTCCTTTTTTTTTCTTTTTTTTTTTTTTTTCAACTTATGACTTTTTCCTAGTTTATATAAATGTGCATATGTGTTTGTTGCGCAGATATTCTTGATGTATATTTTTTACTTAGCTTACTGTGTCTGAGCATATCATAAGTTTGTGCTTGTTGGTGCTCAATGTGTGTTTTAATGTTTTATTTTTTTAATGGTTAAAAAAATGCAGAGTGGGTTTTTTTTAAGTCCTTTTGAAGCATACTATGTTTTTTTTTATGAAAAACTTTTTTTTAATCATATAAATTTTCATGAAAAACAAACAATAATTCACTTGTAAAGTAGCAGCACATTTCAATCTGTGAGATCATAGACATTTATACAATAGTTTTTCATATTTTGTGCACATTTCTTACTATTTCATGATGTCAAGGAAATTTTATATAAAAATATGTAATGTTATTAATGGTTTTAAGATAGAGGTTGAACAAAAAAAAAATACACCCATTTGTCAATTTCTTTTTTTTTTTTTTTTTTTTCTACAATGTCCTAGTTTCACATCTGTCTACAAACAAAAGATCGCCACGTTCAGTCTGTCCATTTGCAAACGATCGGGAATTTTGTCTGTCCGCGTCAACAACGGTCGCTACTAACATCTGTCACTCAAACCAATGATCGCCAAAAACGTAACCCATCGGTTTCTCTTTGTTTGAAATAACCAATTCGAACAACATGTGGACGAAACCAGTGTAAACAACGAATCATCAGTGTTTTTCCGAGTGTTATTGTGTACGTAAATCAAATGAATTATGCGTTAAATCCGAAAAATATGGGTAAAACAAGCTCAGTGGAAGCAGTGTCGCTCGCTATGGTGGCGATCGTTTGTTGACAGATGCAAGAAATAGTTAAAAAAACACAAAAATCTTAAAGTCTTACCAACATTCGAAGTGCGCGCCACGACCATTCACATGTAGGAAGAGGAAATGACGTCAGAAGAAGAGTAAATAGACGAAATGCACTATGGGAAATGTTTTAAAGAATGAAAGTCGCGAGTGTTAGACTCGGGTGACAGACGAACTCAAAGGTAGGAATCGAAGCCTGGTATACGCTTTCCGCGAGGAAATCAACCTTTAAAATATATTGTTTTTCACCTAAAAGTACTTTAACTAATAAATCCAACCCATAGAAACGAATAAAGTTCGGTACCTTTCAAGAAAAAAGATGGTATTTTGGAAAGGCGATTGCCAGTGTTCGAGCAACAGATGACGTTCGACTTTCGATTCAATTTTTCCGAAACCATTTACGTGATAAATTTCGCGTCCTTGTGTCGGGTTTCTTGCTGTAATCGTTTATTGCGCTGTAGTTTACCACTCTGTGGCCAAAATGTTTGATTAAAAAAAAAATGAACTTTGAAATAAACCGTCATTTGTTGAAGTGCTTGGTAAAAGTAAATGCAGTCTGTCGCTTTTCTCACGATCGCCACCATTCACACGCATATAATTCCAGAATAATCACACAAACTGAATTGTATTCATACATTTTATTATTCAAGATATAATCATGCAACACAGTTCCATGCAACATGCTTATTTCTCACAGATGTATTGAAATTGGCTTACAAAACTCATGAACAATAAAACGACTAAATACCGTGAAACCTGCCATATTATATTGCATTAGTTTTAAAATAAAGCAAATGTCAAATGTGTAATATAATCATGAAAATAACATTGCATTAACATTCAGCCGTAAACACATTCAACCCGCATAACACAACCAAAATACAAAAATAGTCTTATGAAAATAGTCTTTATGGTGATTAGTACAATCTCAAATATATAATATTGCTTTGCGATAAAATGCCTACACACATGGGGCAATTATTACTTAGCAAAGCTGAGGAAAACAAAAACCTCTCCTACATAGATATAAAAATGGAGAACACCCACCAATTGCGAAGCTTGAAAACACCCTCCAGACACTCTAGAGCCAACAGCAGCATTATGGCTGGAGGCACACAATACCTCTCACATCACACCTGACAAAACTCCCTGATGTGCTGGTAGAGGTATTGGCGCCGCTCAAGGGGGAGTCCAGGAACAGGCAGCTGATGCGGCATGTCCCCAAGCTGAAGAAATTTGGCCGCTGTTGTTAAGTCTTTGTGCTGTTCCTGTTCTGCCAGACTGGATCTGTAAAACATCCTTTCTGGGTGGGTTAGCAGAAAACCTGAAGTGTGACAGATTTTTGATGCCAGGCAGTGCAGCATATACTGGAGAGAAGAAGGAGTGCCAGTCAAGTCATATGTTTTGACAAAGACTGTTGTGGAATCCTCCTTTCCGACCGGCTGAGGGATATCACACACTGACACCGGAGTACTTTCCACCACAGCTCTGCAGATGTCATTAAGACAGGACAGTTTGCTGCGGCGGAAAACGACGCTTGAACGGCCCAAAACACCAATCAGGCGCAAATTTGGTGTGTCCTGGTGGCATGAAGTTGATGGTGATATCTGTGTGAAGGCCTCTCTGCACTCGCCAGCAAAAGTACCATAGCACATACTTATTTTTATTCTGACTGGCACAATTGTCACAGTGCAGGTGAACAGCTCTCTTCCCCAATCCATAATTTTCGAAAAAGTGATGAAGGTAGCTTATGACAGCGTTTGAACCTTTACTGCAGTTCATGCCTTCATCAATTAAATAGTTGACGTGCTGTGGAAGGCCTTCACAACACACACCGAACACACCACATTTGCGTGCCATCATGAAGTATATGGGGCCGGGTTTGCAGCATTGCTGGGATAATGCACTGTTGGGCAAAATCAAAACTGTAGTGCATTTCACAGTCTCTGGAGTTGGGATGTTTCTTTCCAGTCGCTGCACACCCAGCTGCCCAGTGACTGCCTTCGCCGCAGCCACCTGATTGTGGTAGTGCTCTCTCTCTGCATCCACCTGACTCAGATGGGACTGCTGGGCCTGAAAGATTTCACATTTTTCTTCATGCGACAGGCCAGAACTGCGGAAGATGTCGATGTTATTTTGTTGACATCTCCAGCACAGGTCTGTCATCGGGCGGGCCACCACAATGAAAGGGCACAACTGTAGCCACAACTTCCTGAATGTTGAAGCCCTTACAGCTCGGGTTTCTGGAAATAACCAAAATAAAAAAAAATGCTGATATTAATCCCTAAGTTGGTAAACATTGGTTTCTTAATCTTGTTTTATGCATAAAAACATCTAACTAATCTGAATTTATAAATGCATGTGTAACTGAATGCACTTTGTAAATATTTATGTATAGTAGAATCCACATTTTTTTAAATTTTACATTACAAAAAATATTCAGAAAAATAAACTTGAAAAGCCCAGTAAGTTGATCAAACTTATAAATGTTGAATCTTTTAAAAATGAAAATGTACAAATGAAAGTATGACAAAACTCCATCAACTTCCTCTTTGAACTGATGCCCACCAAATCAGTTCATCAGTTTGTTGTAATTATAGCCTGTAAAATATTTCAGTCCTACATTAGACCCACCACTAATAATGTTCTTGCATCAAGATCAGTTAACTTAAAAGTTTGTAAAACAGTAAACACACACACACACACACACACACACACACACACACGGACCCCCCCCCCCCCTCCCCCAAAACAAAACTTAAGTAATACTTAGTACTGTGTTAGTGTGAATAATATTACTAAGCAGATTTGTGGACTTCAAAGTTATAAACACTGAAATTAAAAAAAGTGAACTGAAGAAATGATTATAATACATTAATAGTCATTGTACCTGCTTCTGCTGCTGCTTCTTTGTATCTGTGATAGACGACACTCTTTGCAAAGGCAGACGGCAGCAATCGAATGTCATCACACTTGAAACAGGCACATGACCAGGTAAGCGAACAGCATGGACCTCAGCAAAATTCTGGATAAAGTCGACCACACGCTGGACAACATCAAGAGTCAGGCAGGCTGTATTGTTTTTTCTACCACCTGACCTGAGTGTAGGCTGCACCATGCCTTGGGTCTTTGGAAATGTTTGCCAAGGCGGTCCAACCTCTTCCGATTCATATTACTGCATACACACACACACACACACACACACACACACACACACACACATGATGATTAGTTCAAGAAAACATTCACAGAAAACTGATGCAAAAAAGGGGAATGCAGAGATTGTTTTCAAAGTTACAACATAAACAAATTTAATATGGATTGAATACATGGAAGTTAATGTTCAAATTCACAAATTAAAATCACAATGAACCTTGTGCTAAAAGAGATGAAAATTATTTGAATAGTCGCTTCTTCCATCTTACAACGTCAGATTTCAAATGATGTGGAACAGTATGACTTTATTACTTTAGAAAATGAAACACAAGATAAAACTGTAAATTGATTAAAGGAAAAAAGGGGGAAGGAGAATTTTTAAAAGTACAACTTACTCCAGGAGAAATAAGAACGCCTTTTTGCACACAGTCCTGTTCATCAAGCAAAAGGTGGTACGGGATTTGGTGCACTCCATCTGGGACTTGCGTTTAGTGCACTCCGTCAGCCCTCCATTCTGCAAGCCGATGCTCAGTATGGATACTACATGCAGATCCAGAGCACCTGTAACACACAGAAATTTATCCATTCAACAAACATTGTTATAGTCATTCTCCAGAGCACCTGTAACACACAGAAATGTATCCATTTATAAACATTGTTATAGTCATTCTTACATGTTTAATTAATTTTGATTCTGATTCTTATTGCACAATTACCAAATCATATGAGTCTTTAATCAATCAATGGATAGAAGTGATGTTTATGGTCATAATTCCAAATCAACAATGGATTACTTTTTACACAATATAAAGAAACAAAAATGAAAAAAAAAAAAAAAACACTCAAGTACTTGTAGAAAAGTCCTATCTTCTTAGGCTGTCACATCAGTTGCCATCATATTACACACACACACACACACACACACACACACACACACACACACACACACGCATGCACACTCTCTCTCTCTCTCTCTCTCTCTCTCTCTCTCTCTCTCTCTCTCTCTCTCTCTCACACACACACACACACACACACACACACACACACACACACACACACACACACACACACACATGGAAGGAAGAAACAAAATGATTACCTCTATCCATATCTTTTACTGACATCTGCACCGTCACAATCTCTTGTGTGGAGAGAACTGTTTGATGCACCCACTTCTTTGAACATCATTGTGGCTGCCAGCATACTTGATCTGCTTACAGCCACAAGAAAATTCCTCAGCTCTCCTCAGAAAATCGCACTACTTCAGCATATTCTCAGCAAAATCTGAGTTGAGAAATTCTGTACCACCTTTGACTTGAATGGCAGGTTCTTCTTTTCTTCCTTGTTTTCATCGTTGACTGTACCGTCAGTGCCATGTGCCAAATTGTGATCGTCATCTTCATCTGACTCGGAATCCGACCACCCATCATCCTTTTCACTGTCTGCCGTGAAGTATTCATTCATCAGCTCTTCCAATTCAACTTGATCTTTATTTCTCATATTGCTGGATTCGCAAGAATTCAGCAGAGCGACGATTTTCCTCGATTTCTCCATTTTTGCAAACTTCAGATCAAACACGGCCAAGCTTTCTGAGACAGAAATAGGTCACATGCCGTCGGTTTGTTGACAGTATGAACAGCCAATCGGGTAAGATCGCGGTTGCCAAGCAATTTTCATTTCGGTGCACCTCATTGGTTAAAGGTTAGAGCTCTGTTTACGAACTTTAAACAAGAAAGGAAGTTTCTGATTGGTTTCTACAAAAAGGGCATACATCTGAGCGTCAAGTTGGCTTCCAGAGCTTTCTATCGGTATATATAACATGCTGGGGCCCTGCAGGGGTTCATTAACAAAATCACAATTTAAAAAGACTGCTTTGTGAGGACATTTTCTGTTCTTTTTAGAGGGGGTACCTCATTAAAAAGCAATTTTAACACATTTAAAGGCTGATTTTACAGTGCGAGACAAAAATATGATAATGCTTATAGAGTCCATTGAACCAAAAATCGCAAAATCACCCAGATCGACCCTCACAACCTTTTCCGACCTGCTGTACAATAGTGGGCTGGTGACTTTGGTCCCCATCCGTGAGAACGGGTCACATATATACATGGCTCTGTGTGTGCGTGTATGAGCGCATGTGTATGTGTATGTATGTGTACACGCATACATATGCAATTTGTGCGTGTGCGCGCACGTATATGTGTGTAGTAGTAGTAGTAGTAGTAACAGCAGCAGCAGCAGCAGCAGTAGTAGTAGTAGTAGTAGTAGCAGTAGCAGCAGCAGCAGCAGCAGTAGTAGTAGTAGTAGTAGTAGTAGTAGTAGTAGTAGTAGTAGTAGTAGCAGCAGCAGCAGCAGCAGCAGCAGCAGCAGCAGCAGCAGCAGCAGCAGCAGCAGCAGTAGTAGTAGTAGCAGTAGCAGCAGCAGCAGCAGCAGTGCTACTTTCGTTTTACGTCTTTTCACAAAATTATGTGATATCAAACGTTTGTGTGTGTGCGTGTGTGTGTGTGTGTGTGTGTGTGTGTGTATGTTGTTCTTGTTTTTGTTTTTTTGTTGTTGTACTTCAGAGAGTTGTGAGGATGACAGCGAAGCTTGCACGCGGTGGGCAGCGCTGGGTGAATGTGACAGCAACCCAACTTCATGCACGGCCACTGCAGAAAGTCCTGCGCCAAGTGTGGCCACGCCGCCCCAGGTAGGCAGCATGACACGGCCACTGCCGAAAGTCCTTCACCAAATGTGGCCAAACCGCCCCAGATAGGCAGTGTGACACAGCCACTGCCGAAAGTCCTGCACCAAGTGTGGCCACACCGCCCCAGGTAGGTCAGCATGACACGGCCGCTGCCGAAAGTCCTGCACCAAGTGTGGCCACACCGCCCCAGGTAGGTCAGCATGACACGGCCACTGCCGAAAGTCCTGCACCAAGTGTGGCCACACCGCCCCAGGTAGGTCAGCATGACACGGCCACTGCCGAAAGTCCTGCACCAAGTGTGGCCACACCGCCCAGGTAGGTCAGCATGACACGGTGCCAGAGCACTGAGAACAACATGCCATGCCCCTTTGGGAAATGTGTGGGGGTGGGGATTAGGAGTGGGATAGGGACAATGGAGATGAAAGAGCCAGTGCACATGCAGTATGTGTCTGTGTGTGTCTGTGTGTGTGTGTGTGTGTTGATAGACAGACATAAAGACCCACAGATAGATAGATAGAAATTGTGAAGAATAAAGAAACACAGTTTCCTTTTGAACTCTGTGTTGTTTATTTGTGTTTGCAATAGACGGTACGATGATTGTTTTCTTCCAAATACACCCATCCGTTCACACGAAAACGAAGCGCGTCACACATCCCGAAGCATCGCAGGCGCCATTTGGCCGAGCGTTCGAACTACACTGTGTCGAAAATCAACACATACAATGTGTTCATTCCATTCACTGGCGTTTAAATAGGTCAGAATACAAGAGCATGTTTCAAGCTTTATTTCAGTCTATTTTTCTTTTTTGGTACGATGCGTTTAAATTGATTAGAATCGAAGTTTTTATGAGGCTTGTTACAAGTGTTGTCTTTCCAGCGTCGTTGCTAAAAAAAAACTTGCGAAAAAACACATACACATTAACGATGCGCTAGAAAGGCCGTTCTCTCCCGCATTCATTGGTGTATCAAGCTAAGCGATTGGTTGAATGCTCGCAAAGCGCAAGCCAATCAAGCGAAGGTACCAAATGCAAACATTTGCTCCTTGTCCAAGATTTCAACAATGGCGGAACGAAGCCGAGATCCGACAATGACCGAGTCGAATGCGCTAATCGTTGTTGAATTGCAAGACGCACTTGGTAAGATAACGCACATATAATAACAAACGAGAGAACATTAATGAAACGATTCAATTATTTTAATTCGCTTAATACTGTGCCAATGCTTAGTTATTTTGTTCGTAATTCAGCCGGGTTTTCGTCAAGATTAAACAGGTCGGAAAAGTCCCCATGCGTTGCGCCGTTCGAAGCGATCGTATTTTTTTAAAAGACAAACTAATGAAAATAGATATCAGTAATGGGCTTCACTTATGTCGATTCATGTATTTGTGAAACTGTTACTGATTCCAATACACGATTACAGAGAAAATCGTAGTTAAAAAACACCTGTTTGAGACAGATATTTCGAACCGGAAGCCACAACCGCGCGTACAAGACGGTCCGAGGCTTTGAATTCTGAAAGCACTGTCTTCTGATAATGACCATCAATCGAAACACCGATCATTACTGTCATGCTCGATGTGGAAAGTGTGTTTGGTGGTATAAAAAGAGAGAGAGAGAGAGAACAGAGTCTGAAGTTGAACAGTAAGGAGGGTGTAGTGGGGGTTGGGGTATGGGGGGGGGGGGGGGGGGAGGGGGGTGTTACTGTCGAGTCAACCCGACTCAACGAAGTTAGCTTAGCAATCTATTTTTTTTCCCTAGAGTATTTGAAATTTCTGTAATTGAACTGTATGGGATTTCCCCCCCCCCACCCTCCCCTCCTTACTGGCAAACACAGCAAGGCTTTTGAACACTTAGTGATTACTTTCAAGTAAAACTGCTAGAATACAACTACAGTAGCATTGCATTGCCAAGACATTACTTGTTGTGACAGTAACATTTATGATATTTTTTGGTGATTGTATGTATGATATTTTTTGGTGATAGTATGTTATGCTCCACAGTTATGTATATTGCTGTAACAGCACAAACATACTGAATAAACAGAGTAGTTGATAAAAAGGTAGAGTCCAAAATAAAGTTAAATCTTCTTTAATTCTACCTTTTGTTAAAAAAAAAAAGCATTATAATGCATATTTATGTTCTTTTACATTCACAATGATTAAATCAACAAGTTCATTCAAAATCATAATGATGAAATACTTAACATGTTATTGGCAATGCTTAAATCACACCCTGTTGACAAAATAATGTGTTGCAGAGGATGTACCTTTTGTTTACAAAAGAACATGCAATACATTTTTGCTTACAAAGAACAACAGATACTAAAATTAAATTATAAGGAATGGACAGAGAGCAGTACCACACACACACACACACACACACACACACACACCACATATCACACAGTGATGAAGAAACAGACAGGGAAATTTACATAAAAGCATGCACTCATAGTTAAGATAAGTGGTCCTATGCCATGGTTTAATTTTTTTTCTAGTAATTTCACATACACACACTCACACACACACCACATATTGCACAATGATGAAGAAACAGGGAAAATTACATGAAAGCATGCACTCATAGTTCAATTAAGTGGTCCAGTTCCATGCTTTAATGTTTTTGTTTGTTTGTTTGTTTTTCAGTAATTACATGCACACACACACACACACACACACACACACACACACACACACACCACATGATATCGCACAATGATGAAACAGACAGTACATAAAAGCATGCATTCACAGTTCAGTTAAGTGATCCTGTGCCATGCTTTAATGTTTTTTTTCTTTCCTTTCTTTTTTTTTTCTTTAACTGAGAAAATGCATCCACATTTTTTATATAATTTGTTTAAGCTTTGCCAGAGCTTATGGGTGAAAAATTACCCAGACTGTCATTTAAAAATCTTCAAAACTAACTCAGTTTTCATAATATGTAACTAAGTTTTATGACTTTGTTCATTATGTATTTGTGCTTGCCCCCATTAAATATTGTGTGTGTTTTGGTGGTAAATAAAGGAGAAAATAATAAAAGCTTATAATCCTCGTCAGATACTGTGGGTGGCATGTCACCTATACCAATCAATCAAGCATTCTCACATGCCAGAGCTTGTGGGTGGCTGGTCACCCATAACCTTCACATAGGCCACAGCCTTTACCTGACATGCCAGGGTTCGCGGGTGGCTGGTCACCCAAAACCTTTATATAGGCCACAGTCTTTACCACACATGCCAGTGTTCACTATTGGCTGTGTTGTAAGTTGGAGGACCACCAGACCAGGATAAAGTGGATGAGGTGTGAGCTGTGTCTCCACTTCAACTTTTCCTGAGGCAGAGCAGTTGGGCTTGGGGACTGATGAAGTGATGGTGACCGAGGAAGAGATGGAGACATAAGAAGTTATCACCCATTTTTAGGATGCAATCATGCTGCATTAATGATGAAATCAATCAACATGCCAATGCCTTGGATTGCCTGATTGCCTTCTGGGAAGACTTGTCTTTACCAAAATTGGCCAGAACGTAGTTTTCTATGATGATGATTTGGCAGTGTGTCACAGATCCACTCTCCCTGAGAAAGTAGACAATTTTCTGAAGAAATTTGCTCTTGCAAACAACACGCTTGTGTGGGCCAATCAAGACAGACACAGATTTAGTGCAAAGCATATTTTTTGTTTGCCAGTGACTTCAACATAGTCTCCAAAACAAACCACTGGCCATGCCTGGTCTGTTCCAATTAACAATGAACTCTGCCTGAAGTATGCTGCATACAAAAGAACATGTATGTAGTCAACCCTATCTGCCCGTCTGCAAGAGTGCACTTCCCACCCTTATCGTAAGTGACCTTTTGTTGGTGGATGCCAGCACTTGTCAGAAACAGCAAAAATAACATGATTTTATAAATAACAATACAGACAGACAACATCATACCAAATTTTTGTTGAAATCTGTCAGTAAGTTTTGAAAAACTGTCTTTTTTTATTTGGACATCATCATCATTCCGCCCCTGTTGGCCACTATTCTAGTTCAGGAAATAAAAATTTTAGGTACAAAATAACAAAAATCTACACTTTGATTCACAGGAAATACTGTATAGAAAACTGTATACAAAATTTGAAACAGTTCATGAAGTAGTTTACAAGTTATAGCAATTTTAAGTGTGGCGGGCGATTCTACCCCCATTTTTCCGCCGTCCAAATTGCAATATATTCTGTTTTTAGCACAGAAGTTTTCACAAATGTTTTATAGCAGATACCTCAGAAAAAAATGACTTTGCTTAGTACAACTTAGAGAGTTTGTCCAAACCACTGGAAACTCTGAAATGGCTATTTTACTGTGCTGCAGTGCTTCAAAGTAGCCACATCATGCAAATTCGAAAGTCGCTGAATTGCAATTTGTTACAAGTTTAACACTTTATCACACAAAAGCCATGCAAACTGAACCCCCTGAACTTACTTGTTCAAAGAGTGTAAGTTGTATAGATTGAGAACACCAATTTATAACCAGATGTATCAATCATGTATGATACTATTGGCTTTCAAACTTGGAAGATATCTCATTTTGTCAGGTGCATAAAAACGTCGCAACTTTAAACTGCAATATCTCGAAAAACACTGAAGATAGAGATTTCATTCTTGTTGTGTTTTGATTGTTAAAGCATTGCCAATAGTTGAAGGCGCATGATTGTGATTGTTAAAGCATTGCCAATAGTTGAAGGTGCATGATTGTGATTGTTAAAGCATTGCCAATAGTTGAAGGTGCATGATTGTGATTGTTAAAGCATTGCCAATAGTTGAAGGTGCACGATTGTGATTGTTAAAGCATTACCAATAGTTGAAGGTGCATGATTGTGATTGTTAAAGCATTGCCAATAGTTGAAGGTGCATGATTGTGATTGTTAAAGCATTGCTAACAGTTGAAGGTGCACGATTGTGGATGGTGGGTAGTCAGGTTTGTGGTGCTTGGAATAGTAGCATTGTTTATTTCACGTTTGTTGTGGATTTAATGCTGACATTATTTGCTTTTAGCTTTGCACCCCCCCTTGCCATCAAGACTGCATAGCTGAAATGTTGAGTGTTTAGTTCAGTGTCTCTGTCTGTCAGTCTGTCTCTCAATCTCTCTGGCTCTGTCTGTCTGTCTGTCTGTCTTGCCTATCTGTCAGTCTGTCTATATCTGTTTGACACTCTCTGTCTATCAGTTTGACTCTCTGTCCGTCTGTCTGTCTGTCTGCCTGTTTTCTGTCTGTCTATCTCCCTCTCTTTCTTTCTTTATCTTTTTACGTTTGTACGCGCAAGAGCCCAAGACACGAAGATGTTCACTAAAAGGCTTCTGACTATAAACGAAATGTGCACCAAAAAAAAGTGAGTTGAGTTAAAATCAACAGAAAAAGAAAACCAAATCAATCAAAAGAATGCCTGAATGCACTGATACCACAGGTTGTCTAACGTCCACTCAAAGCACAAAAATACATAAAGTTTTTATATTGCTTAGAATAATAAATGAAGCATGAGTGTGATAATGTGATCAAATATGGTTGAATGTAATATATAATCATTTTATTTTCCATCTGTTTTTCTTCAATATTTACATTGTTTGTAGACTTCTCATACCATTTCTTTTGTCACTTACATCAATTTATTTGTTGTTCACATTTCAGTCTTTTTCTTTCTATTTTTAGGAACTGTACCGAGTCAAACCATAAGATGGATGCCTACAAAAAAGGGAAGCCACTCCAAAACGCAAGAATCACAAGATATGAACAGAAAAGACATCTCCGATTTCATCATGGAAGCTGAACTTGATTTTTGACACTATCGTAAAAAGACTGTGTAAGTTCGACACTATTGTAAGGATACTTTCTCTGTTTGACTCTATCATTAGAAATACTTTGACACTAACGTAAAGATACTCTGTCAGTTTCTTTTCAGCCTGACTTAAGGCCTGATTGACAGACGAACAGGTCGTTTCGTCCGTTTTCGAAACATAAGTCATCTTTAATACGAATCAGTGTTGTAGCTGACACATATTTGTTACTTGTTTATTTAACTTACTATTGATTTATTTTCATTTGCCAGCATGGAAATGTATACTTTTCTATGTCGAGGGTGTCTGCGTATAAGGGCCTCATTACACTTATAAGTATATAGAGCACTTAGATGTATTTAGAGGCCTCATTACACTTCTAAGTATATAGGCCTCATTACACCTCTAAGTATATATATGCCTCATTACACTTATAAGTATATATAGGCCTCATTACACTTCCAAGTATATGTAGGCCTCACTACACTTCAGAGTATATATAGGCCTCATTACACTTCTAAGTATATATAGGCCTCATTACATTTCTAAGTATATTTAGGCCTCATTACATTTCTAAGTATATTTAGGCCTCATTACATTTCTAAGTATATTTAGGCCTCATTACACTTCTGTATTTACAGGGGTGACATCATAGTCGTCCAATGATGTCATACCTTTTCAGCTTCTATGTCCACTTCCATTTTTCTTGCGTTTATGGTGTTACACGGAAACAGGAAGACATTACAAAAATTGTTTTGTTTTGAAGAGATTGTGTGTGTTGTTGTGTTTGTGATGAGTGCAAACATGTGTGTGTGTGTGTGTGTAACAAAGCATCTGTTACTATTACCCATTCATCTACAATCAAAGAATACCAAAAGAGGTCATTACAGCATCCACATCAGAGAAAAGTTGAACTAGATACCTTATCTGTCACCAAGTTGAAATGAATACCAAACAGATAAATATTCTTCCATGGTCAAGGCATAGTTCATTGCTTTTTCATTTTGATCAGTGCAGCTTCTCGTCAGCTGCTGACTGCCCAAGAGATCCAAGGTGAAGAACAGAGAATGGACAGGAATTAACACTGGAAGTGAAAAATGAGGTCCTGGTGGGAAAAGGGGGGGGAGGGGGTACGTTAGGACTGAGGGCAACACTCATCCATGGCGATATTGTAATCGTGTTAAAGGAAATATGTACCGGAAATGTTCTTCTGATGTGGCTATACCATCCAATTCGTTAACCAAAGTTTGTTTCTCTCTGTCACCCCCACCTCTCTCTCTCTCTCTTAGGCATTTGAATGCAAGCGTAACACCAGTACACACATGGACGTTCAGTATAAAGGTCGCGTAACTCAACACTGCCAACGAGTGTGCCACATTACCCGGACATCAAACACCAAAGTCAAACAGCATACCTGTGTAGTGTGCCACATTACCCGAACATCAAACACCAAAGTCATACAGCATACCTGTGTAGTGTGTCACCAAACAAACACCAAAGTCAAACAGCATACCTGTGTAGTGTGCCACCAAACACCAAAGTCAAACAGCATACCTGTGTAGTGTGCCACATTACCCGGACTTTAAACACCAAAGTCAAACCATACATGTGTAGGTCAGGTCAGCTAAGACAGAAAGGCATTAGCCAAGAAGGGAAAGGATGATGGGGGTGGGAGATAGGAAGATGGAAGCAAAGACACAAAAGGTCTTCATGAGGCACACAGCGTATATGAAGGTGGGAAGGAAATAGAGGAAAGGTCTCCACGAGGCACACAGCATGTATGAAGGTGGGAAGGAAATAAAGGAAAGGTCTTCACGAGGCACACAGCATGTATCAAGGTGGGAAGGAAATACAGAAAAGGTCTTCACGAGGCACACAGCATGTATGAAGGTGGGAAGGAAATAAAGGAAAGGTCTTCATGAGGCACACACCGCATGTATTGTATGAAGGTGGGAAGGAAATAAAGGAAAGGTCTTCATGAGGCACACAGCATGTATTGTATGAAGGTGGGAAGGAAATAAAGGAAAGGTCCTCATGAGGCACACGGCATGTATTGTATGAAGGTGGGAAGGAAATAAAGGAAAAAGGTCATCATGAGGCACACGACATGTATTGTATGAAGGTGGGAAGGAAATAAAGGAAAGGTCATCATGAGGCACACAGCATGTATTGTATGAAGATGGGAAGGAAATAAAGGAAGGTCATCATGAGGCACACAGCATGTATTGTATGAAGGTGGGAAGGAAATAAAGGAAAGGTCCTCATGAGGCACACGGCATGTATTGTATGAAGGTGGGAAGGAAATAAAGGAAAGGTCCTCATGAGGCACACGACATGTATTGTATGAAGGTGGGAAGGAAATAAAGGAAAGGTCTTCATGAGGCACACAGCATGTATTGTATGAAGATGGGAAGGAAATAAAGGAAAGGTCATCATGAGGCACACAGCATGTATTGTATGAAGGTGGGAAGGAAATAAAGGAAAGGTCCTCATGAGGCACACAGCGTGTATCAAGGTGGGAAGGAAATAAAGGAAAGGTCTTCATGAGGCACACAGCATGTATCAAAGTATGAATGAAATAAAGGAAAGGTCTTCATGAGGCACACAGCATGTATTGTATGAAGGTGGGAAGGAAATAAAGGAAAGGTCATCATGAGGCACACAGCATGTATTGTATGAAGGTGGGAAGGAAATAAAGAAAGGTCTTCATGAGGCACACAGCGTGTATCAAGGTGGGAAGGAAATAAAGGAAAGGTCTTCATAAGGCACACAGCATGTATGAAGGTGGGAAAAAAATAAAGGAAAGGTCTTCATGAGGCACACAGCGAGTATCAAGGTGGGAAAAAAATAAAGGAAAGGTTTTCATGATGCACACAGCGTGTATCAAGGTGGGAAGGAAATAAAGGAAAGGTCTTCATGAGGCACACAGCATGTATTGTATGAAGGTGGGAAGGAAATAAAGGAAAGGTCATCATGAGGCACACAGCATGTATTGTATGAAGGTGGGAAAAAAATAAAGGAAACGTCTTCATGAGGCACACAGCGTGTATCAAGGTGGGAAAAAAGTAAAGGAAACGTCTTCATGAGGCACACACAGCGTGTATCAAGGTGGGAAGCAAAGACACAAAAGGTCTTCATGAGGCACACTGAGTGTATCAAGGTGGGAAGGAAATAAAGGAAAGGTCTTCATGAGGCACACAGCGTGTATCCAGGTGGAAAAAAAATAAAGGAAAGGTCTTCATGAGGCACACAGTGTGTATCAAGGTGGGAAGCAAAGACACAAAAGGTCTTCATGAGGCACACTGAGTGTATCCAGGTGGGAAGCAAAGACACAAAAGGTCTTCATGAGGCACACTGAGTGTATCAAGGTGGGAAAAAAAAATAAACTAAAGGTCTTCATGAGGCACACAGCATGTATCAAGGTGGAGAAAAATGTGAGTTGAAGGGCTCAATACTGAAGATATGATGACAGATAGAAGAGGTTAAGGGGACCCCAAACCCCAGACACAGCACGTGTCCTCCGGAAGGTCGAGACAGACTGTTCAGCTCTGACAGTCCCCCCTGGTCACGTGTCTGCAGCCAAATGACCACACGTTGTGTCCAGGTGGGAAAGGGTCTCTCACTCCTATTCCAGCCTCTCTCTCCATCTCCCCGTTTGTCTCCCCCTTGTACCCCCCCCCCCCCGATTTATTTTCAGTATACAAAACCGTTGTCAACAGTTTTTCTTTGTAAAACTTAATTGAAGTAGATCCTTGTTTCTGTATATATATATATAACACACAATCGCAGTTTTACTAGTATCTAAAAAATCTTAAATGAATATTGGCGAACCGCCAAGAGAAACATGGGCAAACGGTCATTAAGTCAAAACATGACACGTTTCGACCTCTTAGGTCTTCTTCAGGCAAGATACAAACAAAACAGCACAATGAAAATGGACTGGGAGCCACATCCATGTCAGAACATGACCTCTGCAATTTCTTCAACTTTTCTCATCCATCCATCCAATTGACCTACACCATTTCACAGTCGCCTAACTTCCTGGACATCACCATCTCCCTCAAAGATGGACTGCTTAAAACCTCAGCCTTCTACAAATCCACTGATGTGCTCTCATACCTGGGCTGAACATTTCCCACCACCACCAATCCACTAAAGACAGCATTCCATATTCTGAATTCCTTTGCCTGTGCAGACTCTGCTCAAGCAAAGAAGATTTCACTGTACAAGCAGCCAAAATGTCTGATTTTTTTCATGAACTGTGGCTACCCCAGTGCCGTCATTAATGATGCTGTCAGCCGCACTGCAGCTAAATCCAGAACATCTGCTCTGGAGACTAAGCCTCACAAAGAGACAGACAGACCAGCCGCCTGCCTTCTCTTCCATCCTCACACTCTGCCCATCTGCAGGATCCTGAAGTCTAACTGGCACATAGCAGAAAATCATAAACCTGCCTTTGTGACCAAACCAATAATCACTGTCGAACGTGACAAAAACTTCAAAGACCTACTAGTGCGCTCTAAGCTGAACAAAATCTCCACACTAAGCCACCAGGTACTTTCCCCTACTCAAAAACTCAACTGCCAAATCTGCTCTCTAATGAAACCAGACACCTTTCTACATGGTCCCAAAGGCTCATTCACATTAAACGCACTTTCAACCACGCCCAAACACAACATCAACCATGTCAAAGTCCTGGCACTTTGGCAATCAAAGAGTGACAGCTTGGAACGCCTTATGCGGGAATCTCATGCCAGACAGGGCACCCTCCATCCTCATGGCATCAAGTACCATTCCCACCTCTGCAGCTCCAGCCTGCAATATCTTCCACCTACACACACCCGTACTACCAAACCTCCACTGTTACTCTCAACAACAGTTACAGCTATCATCCCCTTTCCCTTTCCTATACTCTCGGAGTCTCTCCACTTGTACATCAATCTACTTACTCCCCCCCCCCCCTCCCTAGTAATGATGGGTGGTGGTGGTGTTGGTGGGGATGGGCGGTGGCTGGGGGTAGAGGTGGATGGGACCAATGAGTGAGGCTG